>RXPK01000161.1:0-224573 GCA_004143645.1 Protaetia brevitarsis | reverse complement strand
TATAAGTTTTGAAGATTGAATGCAAATCCCGCCGCTAGATGCTTTGTGTGGGGTAGATAACCAATTTCCGAAGCGCAATATATTTTATCGGGGAATCGAACGCAGAAATATCTGGAACCTGATAAGTCGTCTTACCGTCCTTCGGTTCCTTCGAGATATTCGTGCAACATGTGTAAAAATCGCTAATTTCTTATTTTCGACCTAAAATTCTTAATTTGCGAGCGACTACCGTTCCGATTCGGTTCTATGCGCGTCGTCCATCGTGTTTCCTCTGGTCGCTCGCGGGATCTCGTTGGTTGAGACCAAAAGTTCTTTTGCAGACGTCCCTAGCTACGTGGCCGTTCCGGAGTTATGTTCGAGAGAGACGAAAAAACACCATGCTGTTCTGTGGGGTCTTTATTCTCTTACCGAAAAGGGCACTCATATACCTTAGACTCATCTTTTCGGGCAGACGAAGGCCCCGCGCAACCAACGTATTATACTACTGTCGGACGCGTATTTCGACGAGGATTCCATATTTTGAAAGCGCCGGTTGGCGTATGCATGTTTGTCTCCGTTCTCGTTGAGAATATATGGGTTTCATATATGAACCCCGGAATTTTTGCCATGGAAAATCCTTAAAGCATAGGCAATCGGCTCGAAAAATAGCCTAAGTGGAGATAGCCAAACATATTAATAGCTCACACAAGAAAGACGTCTCATCGATGGAGGAACACTCAAACGGGCGCGCCGGTCGACTGCGTCCCTCCGTATGCTTATACGCGTTCCGAGATCATTGTGGGGCCGTTCACAGTTATCGAAACTTGAAAACGACCGCGAGGGTGAACTCTAGAAGCGCCTTCCCTTCGACGGGGAATTCGATGGCGAGGACGCGGGCTGCTTCGACCTGATCTCTAACCGTTTTTCCGAGATAATTTTGAGGTCAAAGTTTTTGACACAATTTAAAACGCCTTGCTAGTAGGCTTCTCCTAATCCATGATCCATCAGACGACCCACTGTTTGACGGCCCCGAAAAAAATCGAAAAAATTGGTTTTTTGGGGAAAGCGCGATCCGATATCTCTAACCGTTTCCTCGAGATAGTTTTGAGGTTAAACGTTTGAAGATGAAAATCGCCGCTCCAGAGAGCCTGTTTTTGGGATAGTTTCCAGCATCAGAAGCTGTCATTTTATCGGTGGAATCGAACGCAGAAAACAGAAACTCGATAGCTCTAAAACCGTTCTCGAGATATTCGCAAAAATGTGTAAAAATCGCTTAATTTTCTTATTTTTCGACCTAAAATTCTTAATTTGCGAGCGAACTAACCGTTCCGCCGGATTTTCTCGTTCTATAGTCGGCGTCTACGCGTTGTTTCCTGCCATGTCGCTTATTGGCTCCGGATCTTTTGACAACCAAGGCTATAGGAACGCTCTAGCTACTGGGCTCGTCTTTCTCGTGAGTTATTGTTGAAGAGACGGGAATAAAAAACAACTCTGCTGTTTCTAATGGCGTCCTTATTCTCTTACCGCAGTTTATGCTACACCTATTAGTGCGCTGGCTATTTTCGGGCAGAACGAGGTCACCGGCAACCCTAAGGTTATATCATAATTATCTGTCGGAAGCGTATTTCGACGAGGATTCCATTTGATTTAGCGGCTGTGGCGGTCGTAGCAGGATCTCCGTTTCACCGGGAGATATGGCCAAAAACCGGAATTTTGACATGGAAATTTAAGCAAAAAACGCTGAGAAATGCCTAAAGTGGAGATAGGCCCCAACTTTAAGGTCAAAAAAGCGTCTCATCGAGAAGGAATCGAACGCCGCGCCGCGCGCTGTCTCCCTAATAGCATTACGGTTTCGAGATATGGGCGTTCAACGATAGTTTGAAATCTCTTGAAAAGACACCGGCGAGGTTTGTGACCATCTAGAAAGCGCCTAATTCCGACGGGTGAAGTCGAGAGTGCGATGGAGCGCGCTTCGATATCGTCTAGAGTGTTTCCAATCGAAGATATTTGAGGTCAAAGTTTTTGAAAATTAAAAACGGCCGTCTTAGAGGCTATCTAATTAGATGCCATTTACAGACTGGTGTTCACGCATGATCCCTTTGTACTGTAGGGTGCGAAATCTGGAATGGTGAAAACGCAGACCGATATCTCTAAAACCGTTTCGAGATATTTGAGCGTTAAAGTTTGAAGATGAAAATTCGCCGTAGAGCCTTTTGGGTAGCTCATCAGAAGCGCATTTCTAGATTTATGGGATTCGGTACGCGCAGAAAAAACCGTGACGTCAGATATGCTCTACACCGTGGTCTCTGGTATGAAGATATTCCAAAAAGTGTTAAGGAGATCGTTGATTTTCCTTATTTATTCGGACTTAAAATGCATTAATTTTTAGTCGAGCGAACTATCGTTCCGATTCGGTTCTAGCGGCGTCGCCAGCGTCTTCCCCTGGTCGGCCCCGGATCCTTTTGAGACCAAGCAGACGCCCTAAGCTACGGCGTTCCGGGGAGTTATGTTTGAAGAGACGAAAAAAACACGCGTTTCTTGGGTCTTTTCTTTCGCCAGGCACATATATCTGCTATTTCGGGCAGAACGAAGGCACCGCAACCCTAACGAATTTATACTGTTGCCGGACCGTATTTTTCGACGAGGATTCCATTTTGAAGCGCCGTGCCGCGCTAGCGGCCTCACCGTTCGCGCGCAGATTTGGGCCATATAAAACCGGATTCATATGATGAAAATTTTATAGAGCAAAAATTTCGGTGAAACAAATAGCCGATAACGGGAGATAGAGCTCCAACAATATATTATAGGCTTCAAAGAGCGTCTCATTTCGGAGAGTGTATCGTAAACAGGTCCGCCGCCGCCGCGTCCTCTAGCTATACGGTTCTCGAGATATGGGCGTTCCAAAGTTTGAAATTGAAAACGACCGCGAGGTGACCTCTAGAAGCGCCTTTCCGACGGGGATCGATGGCGAGGAGCGCGCTTCGATATCTCTAACCGTTTCCGAGATATTTAGGTCAAAGTTTGAAATAAAACGCCCTAGAGCCTTCTAATAGACATCAGACGCGCATGCGACGGCGATCGAATGAAAAAAAGCCCGATCCGATATCTCTAACCGTTTCCGAGATATTGAGGTCAAAAATTTTTGAGATGAAAATCGACGCTAGAGCCTTCTAGGGTAGCCATCAGAAGCGCATTTGAGCGGGAATCGAACGCGAAAACCGGACTCGATATCTTCACGTTTACGAGATATTCGCAAAAAATGTGCAAAAATAGCTAAATTTCCTTATTTTTCACCCTAAATCTTAATTTGCGAGCAAACTAACCCGTCCGATTTCGGTCAGAGGCGGTCCGCGTGCTCCCCTGGTATGCGAATCTTTGAGACAAGAAAGCAAACCCCTAGCTACTGCCGTTCCGAGTTATGTTAAAAAACGAAAAAAACACGCGTTTCTTGGCCATTTTTCTTACCCAGGCACATAACATTGCTAGAGCGCAGAGAACACCGAAACCTAAACGTATATACACTGTCGGACGCGTATTTCGCGAGATTCCATATTGAAGGCCGACGCGCTAGCGGTAGACGTTCCGAAAATATGGCAAAAAACGGAATTTTGATGAAAATTTAAGAAGATCCGGAAAAATAGCAAAGTGGAGATAACCCCACATATTACACTCAAAAAGCGTCTCATCGAGAGAAAATCCACGCGCCGCGCGCGTCCTCTAGCCATTACGTCTCGAGATATGGCGTTCAAAGTTTGAAACTTAAAACGACCGCGAGGTACCTCTAGAGCGCTTCCGACACGGAATCGAACGGGAGAAAGCGCGATCGATATTCTAACCGTTTCCGAGATAATTGAGGTCAAAATTTCAAAAATAAAAACGGACCCTAGAGCCTTTATAGGATCCATCGACGCGCATTCTGACGCGAATCGAAAGTGAAAAAAGCGATCCGAATCTCAACCGGATTCGAGATATTTGAGTCAAAGTTTTGAAGAAGAAAATCGCCGCTAAGAGCCTTTTTGGATAGTCCATCAAGAAGCGCATTTTATCGGGGAATCGAACGCGAAAAACCAGAAACTCGATATCTCTAACCGTTCTCGAGATTTCGCAAAAATGTGTAAAAATCGCTAAAATGTTCTTATTCTTCGACCTAAATTCTTAAATTGGCGAGCGAACTACCGTTCCGATTCGGTTCTAGAGCGTCCAGCGTGGTTCACCTGGTCGCTCGATCTTTTGAGACCAAGCAGAACGCCCTAGCTACTGCCGTTCGGAGTATGTTGAAGATACGAAAAAAACACGCGTTTCTTGCCTTAATTCTTACCAGGCAATATACCCTGCTATTTCGGGCAGAACGAAGGCACAGCAACCTAACGTATTATATACTGTCGGACGCGTATTTCGACGAGGATTCCATATTTGAAAGCGCCGTGCGCTAGCGGTCTACGTTCCGGAGATATGGCCAAAAACGCGAATTTTGATGGAAAATTTAAGCAAAAATCGCTGAAAAAAGCCTAACGTGAGATAGCCCAACAATATATAGTCAAAGCGTGTCATCGAGAGGAATCAACGGCCGCGCGCGTCTCTAGCTATACGGTTCCGAGATATGGCGTTCAAAGTTTGAATTGAAAGACCGCGAGGGACCTCTAGAACGCCTTCCCGACGGGGAATGAATGCGAGGAGGCGCGCTTCGATATCTCTAACCGTTTCCGAGATATTTGAGGTCAAAGTTTTGAAAATTAAACGCCGCAGAGCTTCTAATATGATCCACAGACGCGCATCTTGCGGCGAAACGAATGGTGAAAAGCGCGATCCGATATCTTAAACCGTTTTCCAGATATTTGAGGTAAAAGTTTTGAAGATGAAATCGCCGCTAGAGCCTTTTTGGTAGTCCATCAGAAGCGCATTTTATCGAGGAATCGAACGCAGAAAACCGGAACTCGTATCTCTACCGTTCTCCGAGATATTCGCAAAAATGTGTAAAAATCGCTAAATTTCCTTATTTTTCGACCCTAAAATTCTTAATTTGGCGAGCGAATACCGTTCCGATTCGGTTCTAGCGGCGTCCAGCGTGTTCCCCTGGTCGCTCCGGATCCTTTTGAGACCAAGCAGAACGCCCTAGCTACTGCCGTTCCGGAATTATGTTGAAGAGACGAAAAAACACGGCGTTTCTTGGGCCTTATTTCTTACCCAGGCCACATATACCTGCTATTTCGGGCAGAACGAAGGCACCGGCAACCCTAACGTATTATATACTGTCGGACGCGTATTTCGAACGAGGATTCCATATTTGAAAGCGCCGTGGCGCTAGCGGTCTCCGTTCCGGAGATATGGCCAAAAAACCCGAATTTTGATGGAAAATTTAAGCAAAAATCACTGAAAAATAGCCTAAAACGTGGAGATAGCCCCAACATATTAAGGTCAAAGAAGCGTCTCATCGAGAGGAAATCGAACGGCGCCGCGCGCGTCCCTCTAGCTATTACGGTTTCCTCGAGATATGGGGCGTTCAAAGTTTGAAACTTGAAAACGGACCGCGAGGGACCTATAGAAGCGCCTTCCGACGGGGAATCGAATGGCGAGGAGCCCGCTTCGATATCTCTAACCGTTTCCGAGATATTGAGGTCAAAGTTTGGAAAATAAAACGCCGCTAGAGCCTTCTAAATGTCCATCAGATCGCGCATTTTGACGGCGAATCGAATGGTGGAAAGCGCGATCCGATATCTCTAACCGTTTTCGAGATATTTGGAGGTTAAAGGTTATGAAGATGAAAATCGCCGCTAGAGCTTTTTGGGTAGTCCATCAGAAGCGCATTTTAATCGGGGAATCGAACGCAGAAACCGGAACTCGATATCTCTAACCGTTCTCGAGAATATTCGCAAAATGTGTAAAAAATCGTTAAAATTTCCTTATTTTTCGACCTAAATTCTTAAATTTGCGAGCGAACTACCGTTCCGATTCGGTTCTAAGCGGCGTCCAGCGGTGTTCCCCTGGTCGCTCCGGATCTTTTGAGACCAAGCAGAACGCCCTAAGCTACCTGCCGTTCCGGAGTTATGTTGAAGAGACGAAAAAACAGCCGTTTCTTGGGCCTTATTTCTTACCCCAGGCACATATACCTGCTATTTCGGGCAGAACGAAAGCACAGCCAACCCTAACGGTATTATATACGTCGGACGCGTGATTTCGACGAGGATTCCATATTTGAAAGCGCCGGTGGCGCTAGCGGTCTCCGCTCCGGAGATATGGCCAAAAAAACCGGAATTTTGATGGAAAATTTAAGCAAAAATCACTGAAAAATAGCCTAAACGGGGATAGCCCCAACATAATTATAGGTCAAAAGAAGCGCTCTCATCGAGAGGAATCGAACGCGCCGCGCGCGCGTCCTCTAGCTATTACGGTTCTCGAGATAGTGGGCGTTCAAAGTTTGAAACTTGAAAAACGACCGGAGGTGACCTCTAGAAGCGCCTTCCGAGGGAAATCGAATGGCGAGGAGCGCGCTTCGATATCTCTAACCGTTTCCGAGATATTTGAGGTCAAAGTTTTGAAAAATTAAAACGCCGCTAGAGGCTTCTTAATATGATCCATCAGATGCGCATTTGGACGGCGAATCGAATGGTGAAAAAGCGCGATCCGATATCTCTAACCGTTTTCGAGATATTTGAGGTTAAAGTTTTGAAGAGATAAATCGCCGCTAGAGCCTTTTGGTAGTTCGTACGCATTTCATCAGAAGCGCATTTTATCGGGATCGAACGCAGAAAACCGGAACTCGATATCTCTAACCGTTCTCGAGATATTCACAAAAATATGTGTAAAAATCGTTAAGTTTCCTTATTTTTCGACCTAAAATTCTTAATTTGCGAGCGAAAACTACCGTTCCGATTCGGTTTCTAGCGGCGTCCAGCGTGTTCCCTAGTCGCTCCGGATCTTTTGAGACCAAGCAGAACGCCCTAAGCTACTGCCGTTCCGGATGTTATGTTGAACGAGACGAAAAAACACGCGTTTCTTGGGCCTTATTTCTTACCCAGGCACATATACCTGCTATTTCGGGCAGAACGAAGCAACCGCAACCCTAACGTATTATATACTGTCGGGACGCGTATTTCGACGAGGATTCCATATTTGAAAGCGCCGTGGCGCTAGCGGTCTCCGTTCCGGAGATATGGCCAAAAAAACCGGAAATTTTGATGGAAAATTTAACAAAAAATCGCTGAAAAAATAGCCTAAACGTGGAGATAGCCCCAACATATTATAGTCAAAAGAAGCGTCCCATCGAGGGGAATCGAACAGCGCCGCGCGCGGTCCCTCTAGCTATTACGGTTCTCGAGATATGGGCGTTCAAAGTTTGAAACTTGAAACGACCGCGAGGTGACCTTTAGAAGCGCCTTCCGACGGGGAATCGAATGGCGAGTGAAGCGCGCTTCGATATCTCTAACCGTTTCCGAGATATTTGAGGTCAAAGTTTTGAAAAATTAAAACGCCGCTAGAGGCTTCTAATATGATCCATCAGACGCGCATTTTGACGGCGAATCGAATGGTGAAAAGCGCGATCCGATATCTCTAACCGTTTCGAGATATTTGAGGTTAAAGTTTTGAAGATGAAAATCGCCGCTAGAGCCTTTTTGGATAGTCCATCAGAAGCGCATTTTATCGGGGAATCGAACGCAGAAAACCGGAACTCGATATCTCTAACCGTTCTCGAGATATTCGCAAAAATGTGTAAAAAATCGCTTAAATTTTCTTATTTTTCGAACCTAAAATCTTAATTTGCGAGCGAACTAACGTTCCGATTCGGGTACTAGCGGCGTCCGCGTTGTTCCCCTGGTCGCTCCGGATCTTTTGAGACCAAAGCAGAACGCCCCTAGCTACTGCCGTTCTGGAGTTATGTTGAGAGACGAAAAAAACACGCGTTTCTTGGGCCTTATTTCTTAACCCAGGCACATATACTGCTATTATCGGGCAGAACGAAGGCACCAGCAACCCTAACGTAATTATATACTGTCGGACCGCGTATTTCGACGAGGATTCCATATTTGAAAGCGCCGTGGCGCTAGCGGTCTCCGTTCCGGAGATATGGCCAAAAAACGCGGAATTTTGATGGAAAATTTAAGCAAAAATCGCTGAAAAATAGGCCTAAACGTGGAGATAACCCCAACATATTATAGGTCAAAAGAAGCGTCTCATCGAGAGGAATCGAAACGCGCCGCGCGCGTCCCTCTAGCTATTTACGGTTCTCGAGATATGGGCTTCAAAGTTTGAAACTTGAAAATCGACCGCGAGGTGACCTCTAGAAAGCGCCTCCGACGGGGAATCGAATGGCGAGGAAGCGCGCTTCGATATCTTAACCGTTTCCGAGATATTTGAGGTCAAAGTTTGAAAAATTAAAACGGCCGCTAGAGCTTCTAATATGATCAGTCAGACGCGCATTTTGACGGCGAATCGAATGGAGAAAAGCGCGATCCGATATCTCTAACCGTTTTCGAGATATTTGAGGTTAAAGTTTGAAGAATGAAAATCGCCGCTAGGGCCTTTTTGGATAGTCCATCAGAGCGCATTTTATCGGGAATCGAACGGCAGAAAACCGCAACTCGATACTCTAACCGTTCTCGAGATATTCGCAAAAATGTGTAAAATCGCTAAATTTTCTTATTTTTCGACCTAAAATTCTTAATTTTGCGAGCAAACTACCGTTCCGATTCGGTTCTAGCGGCGTCAGCGTGTTCCCCTGGTCGCTCCGGATCGTTTGAGACCAAGCAGAACGCCCTAGCTACTGCCGTCCGGAGTTATGTTGAAGAGACGAAAAAAACACGCGTTTCTTGGGCCTTATTTCTTACCCAGCACATATACCTGCTATTTCGGGCAGAACGAAGGCACCGCAAACCCAAACGTATTATATACTGTCGGACGCGTATTTCGAACGAGGATTCCATATTTGAAAGCGCCGTGGCGCTAGCGGTCTCCGTTCCGGAGATATGGCCAAAACACGGAATTTTGATGGAAAATTTAAGCAAAATCGCTGAAAAAATAGCCTAAACGGGAGATAGCCCCAACATATTATAGGTCAAAAGAAGCGTCTCATCGAGAGGAATCGAACGGCGCCGCGCGCGTCCCTCTAGCTATACGGTTCTCGAGATATGGGCGTTCAAAGTTTGAAAACTTGAAAACGACCGCGAGGTGACCTCTAGAAGCGCCTTCCGACGGGAATCGAATGGCGAGGAGCGCGCTTCGATATCTCTAACCGTTTCCGAGATATTTGAGGTCAAAGTTTTGAAAAATTAAAACGCCGCTAGAGGCTTCTAATATGATCCATCAGACGCGCATTTTGACGGCGAATCGAATGGTGAAAAGCGCGATCCGATATCTCTAACCGTTTTCGAGAAGATATTGAGGTTAAAGTTTTGAAGAGAAAAATCGCTGCTAGAGCCTTTTGGGTAGCCATCAGAAGCGCAATTTTAATCGGAATCGAAACGCAGAAACCGGAACTCGATATCTCTAACCGTTCTCGAGATATTCGCAAAAATGTGTAAAAAATCGTTAAATTTCCTTATTTTTCGACCTAAAATTCTTAATTTGCGAGCGAACTACCGTTCCGATTCGGCTTCTAGGCGGCGTCCAGCGTGTTCCCCTGGTCGCCCGGATCTTTTGAGATCAAGCAGAACGCCCTAGCTACTGCCGTTCCGGAGTTATGTTGAAGAGACGAAAAAAACACGCGTTTCTTTCGCAATTTTTTGCAAAAAATCGCGAATATTCCGCTTCCCCCTATAGGGAGTATAGGGTGCAATTAAACTGAATTGGACGTCATGAAAAAACTTAAAATAATCCAAAAGGGGGAGTATTGGAACATTTTTTCGTAATTTTTTGCAAAAAATCGCGAATATTTCGTTTCCCTTTAGAGTTACCGCATTTTCGATGCGATATTCGTCCTCTACGGGTCGAAATACTCCCTATCGGGTGCAATTGAACTGCGTTGGACGTTATGAAAAAACTTAATTCTTTTTCCGTGCAAGTGTTATAAAAATGCTAATATGTCATAACTTTGTACGTTTCATTACGTTTGGAACTAAATTTATCTTAATCTTACATATATTATTATACGCGCACTGTTTTAAAATTGCCCGCCGGATTTCTGAATAGCTCCTGGTGCTGCCACCTATGCTTGCCTTTGTATCTGTGACAAGGATAGATATATGTTCTTTTCGGACAATTTTTTAGTATTAAGTTGCCGTGCTGTTAGTCTGTGTTGTTACCATTGCGATAGGGGTTCTAACGTATCGGATAAGATTTCCCATATTAGTCCAGCTTTACTTATTTGCGTATTTATCCAAGGAATTCCGGCAATATCTATCCAAACTTAAATGCGACGGCGCAAAGAAAGAGACATGAGGAACTAAAATGATATAAATGTTATTTACCCAACGGGAAACGTAAACCAGATAAGATCCGGGCGGCCGTATAGAATCGCTTTTTTAGAGAATTTCGCAAGGATGCCGCCGTTACTCCTTCCTTTTGATGGTCCGCGTAAACATTCGCGCGTTTTCCGCCGCATTCTCTTTGATGGCGCGCCCGCCATAAGACGAGCAATTTATATATTGCCCGTTTCCCAGTACTTAAAAACATAAACACAGAGCGAACCAGACGAATCGCGTAATTAATTCAAAGCGAGCTGTTGAGATATACGTAAGTAAAGAAACGTGGGCTATTTTAAGATCGATCTCTCCGTGAATTTAATTGAAACAAAAAAAAGCGTTTTACGCAAATAACGTTCGTATATTCAAAGATACTTTTTTTGTTGAATCAACAAAAGACACTTTGTTAGATTTTTTTATTTAACTCAACAATTATTTATTCTCATTTTAACAATAGTATTCAACTTTACAATGTTTAATTTAAAAATAGTTTTTGATTAATTTAAACTACTAATACAATTAGAACAACACTGGGAAAAACGTATGTAAAATTCAGGTATCAAAAGTAATAATTAGAGACCGGATTATATGCAAAGTGCATATATTTAATTTTTTACATATCTTTAATTATATGTAGACGTATTACACTAATTGAAGTTAATTAGCGCTAATTAGTGATTGCATATATTGCATATTTATCCATTTTCCATGCATATTTTTACAAAAGTTTGCATATTTAAGCTTTTTTTATCCTTTCTAATAGTAAAAATTCCTAGTAATTCCTAATGTAGATCGACAACCGACAATTCTCAGAACGATAAATCTTTAACATTGATTTCCCTAATACTTTTTTCCAAGAAATGCACGTGTTTAATTTCGCCTAGCAGAAGGAATGTGGTAAATACGTTTTATTATTATTAATTCCCAATAACACTATTCATTTCATTGAATATCTTCAGCGAAACAGCATGTAATTGTGTTACGTTTTTAAATACTGTGGCGTACATACAATGAGTATAAGCGAACAAAATTTCTTTATGGATTAAGCCATATCCTGAACTGGTAAAGGATGGCGACAAAATATTTTGTCGTGCCTACAGTAAACTGGTAAGTTTAATTTTAAACTAAAACGTTTACAATTGTTTTTAAATCTTTAACTTTTGATATAAAAATGACAATTGTTGTTGTAGGTGTCCTTCTGAGAGAAATACCCGATTGATCACCACGCTAAAACTCATCACATATTGGAAAATGTGAAAAACTAAAGCGATCCGCATGTGTACAGAAATCTATACGTCAATGTGTAGCATCAACTTCACGAAACCAGAACAAGAAGTAATATAATACGGATCTGTGTAACGCATTAATTTCGTCTAAACATACCATTAGCAAGATTAAAAACAATGTCAATTTGGAAATCATTCTGCAAAAATATTGCAAACATAATAATACCTGACGAAAGTATACCTTACGAAAAAATTATGTCAACATCTTGTTACCAGCAAACAATAGCAGAAATTCAACAATTGTAGAGAATAATTTATTTATATCATGGTAGATGAAAGTAACGGATAAGTGGTGCCGTTATATTGCTCATTTGTTAATGGAATTCCTTCATGAAGATATTGTAGGTAATCATATTTAATTTATTGTAAAGAACTTCAAAAACAAATAATGTGACAATTGCCCATTCGTGAGAAGGTTTAATCAAATTCTTTTTCACTGGAAGTAATCTTGTGAAAATTTTACTAATGTTGTCCGACGCTGCCAACAACACATGATAAAAGCCGCGCAAAATTTAACTTTTTTTATAGTAACATTATTCATACCACTTGTTTAGACTCATGGGTTCAATCGTGTAGCCGATGACATTAGGAATCAAATTCCTTTGATTAATGATCATTACAAATGTCAAAAAAGTATTTTTAAATGCACCTTTACGATCCAATTTTATGAGGAGCGACTTCCCGGTATTAAGTTGCCTCCCGAACCGATTATTACGAGATGGGGTACATGGTTAGAGGCTGCAATTTTTTCGCCGATAATTTTGAAGGAATAAAAAATGTAATTCTTGAAATCACTGCTGGCTATATTGCTCTAGAAAACTGTAAAAGATAGTAACAACAACAGAATTGCTACAAAACCTTTTTGTATATTAAGTGCAAATTTAGCTTTGTTTTCAAGTTCATTCGTAAACTAGAAACGCAAGGGATGTCGCCTCTCGGAATCAGTCGAAATAGTAGACGAATTCGATATGCTATGTAAGAAGGTTAAGGGTACAATAGGTAATTCTATATACGATAAATTTAAAAAAGTGATAAATAAAAATGCGGGGTATTTGAAATTGAAGAAAGTTAAGGAAATTTTGGAAGGTGAAACAGTAAACGATTTCGACTTTAATTTTAGTTTAGAATGTATGGCAAAGTTAAAAAATTCACCAATTACATCTGTGGATGTTGAAAGAAGCTTTTCTATTTCGAAACATATGTATTCTGATAGAAGACAAAACTTTTTTTTTACACAATTTTGAAAAACATTTAATTATAAATTGTTTTAGAAATATGTTTGTGCAATAAAGTTAATGTTTAAATTTCTGCTCTTATTTATTTTATGTAAAAATTTTGCATATTGTCGCAATTTTTTTTGCATATATGCCCCAGGTTTATGCATATTTTCTCAAAAATCGATGCATATATTTGCGCATATATTCCAGTTTTCCTTTGCATATAATCCGGTCTCTAGTAATAATCATCTGGAATATTCCCTGATTTTCGTAATAAGGAAAAGCATTTCACTTCGAAATATTAAGGATACGCCTGGGAATTCAATATATTAAAATTCATTGTAAATTTGTCTTTTTTAACTGATTTAAGTTATCAGAGGTAAAAATTATCACAGGGATCGTAAAATTTATGTCAATACGTTAAATTCATGTTGGTAAATATGAATTTATCCACTCACATAAATTTTAGGTGATTTTAGGGTGACGCTAAATCGTGGTATTATGTATAAATAATTGCACTCATTATATTATTCTTAATGTATTGCCGTAAGTTTCATTAACGTCATTCCTGAATAATAAAGCCCTTGTAAAAATAGCAACTGAGGTTCATTTTAAAATTTCTTCTTTCATAAAACATTCCTTTTTGTTAAGAGCATCACGTAAGTCTACAAAGTATTTATTTTTTTAATATCCTGATAAGTAGTTCGAGTTTCACGGATATGCGCTTCAGTAGTTACAAAAAACGTAAATATTTTTCTTTTGCTTTGTCGAATCGAGAGTTAGTTGTTAATAAACGGTACCATATGAATCTGAGTTTTCATTGGATTATTTATCATTAAGCTATAAATGAATTACACAGAAAATAAATGTAGATACAGAATTTGCAACACGCCCTTTTTATTATGATATCGCGCGAAAATGAATCTATACATTCACGCGCTTTTGCCGATGCATCAAGGCTTCGATTTTCTTTATATGAATCCACTGATGGTCTTGAAAGGATGTGTTTTTTCGAGAGGAAGAATTTAAATAAAATGTTCGAAGTGTTGCACATCCAAGCGGCAATCCACAAAAACAAAAACAAAACTAACACGGTAATGGCTGGAATGATATGTGTATGTGGGGTATACTGGGACAGCATTTTAGGTTGGGCACAGTGCGGCTCTAGGCCCATCGGCATTTATAAAATATTTTTTTTCTCGGTAATGCTTACAGATAGACCCCCTATGCATTAAGACTTTTTGATTGTATATGATTACAGCTGTTACATATATTATATTTACCTCTATATCTGATACACCCTGTGTACATGGGAGTTGCCTATCTCCTGAGGAAACTTCTCTCTGCCTTATAGTAATCGACAATTCGAAAGTGCGCTTTTGTTATAGTCTACCAATCGGTACGCTGGATCGGTACGCTTTATGCGTGGGTATAAACATCCAAAATCGACGCGAAAACTAATACACTGAATGAAACATCGATTTAATGGTGCTTAAACTAAAATATCAAAGTAACCGCAAATTTTCCCGCCATCACCACGCTTTTGCTATCTCATGTTTTAAACAAAATTCCAATACTTTATTGAAGCGGCCTGACTATAGCGCACGGCACTTTACGGAGACTTTTATCTCCGAAGCGGTTGTTTGCAGGCCGGCATTCATTTGTTGCGCGTCGTCGGCAAAGTACACCGTTGCCTTCTCTCTCTCTTTCTCTAGCTATCTCCCTCCTCACACGCACGCAGCACACATGCACATCCAAGATCCTTTCCGCGCGCCGGTACCAAAGCCAGGGACTCCTATACTATTGAAAACGACGGGCAAGCATAGCGCGTCATACCGCTAGCGAGCGGCATAGCAGGCGGATATCGTCTCCAAACGCTCCGGTAGCAAATTAGAAATTAGTGCGATCGTCTTTTCTTAGTTTCCTTTTTTGTTTTTTCGCTTCTGCAAAGTGCAGATGTGTCCCGGTAGTTTATCTGATCTATCCCGTGATACATGGAGTGTTGTTTTAGTGCCGTAAAAGTATTATTAAGCGAACATTTTAATTTTCCCTGTTGATCTTCGAAAATCCGTGTCGAGATGGCTCGATCCGTGTGGCGATTTTGGATTTTTATCGGTGCTTTTTTGAACGGTGTTTGCTGTTTATCGCAGTCCAGGTGTGAAAAGATCTCAGTTCCTATGTGCCAAGGTATCGGATATAATACGACTTTGATGCCGAATTTTGTCGGACATGAGAACCAAAGTGAAGCTTCTTCCGGGGTAAGTTTATATTGTATATATATTAAATATACATACATAAACATATAGTAGACGACGATATAAATTCAATTTCTTCGTGAGGAGACACATCAAAATAAAACATGTTACATCTTATCTTCTCCCGAGCATATATACTACAACGCTTTCAGTTTTGACTTCTTGGCCTTATCTTGGACGCACCTGGATTTAGTGTAATTTATTGTCGTTGGGTCTCTCTGACGTTTCGGAGATTGTCATAGAGATAACGGGCAATAATAAAAACATCAAAAAAAGATGATGTATCTCCTTTCTATCTCGGTAAATACTAAATATTAAGCGTGCATAATTTATATGCCGCTTTTATCTGTAATTACGATTAATCTCAATCAAGTTCCATATATACTTATAGACTAATAAATTTTTAAAACTGTTTTCTATTTGAAGTAAAACTTTGACTTAATTTGCTAAAATTATCATTATTTCCTTTACAACACTAAATATGGTAACGATATAATATATAAGACAAAATATATAAAGCATCAACTTTAGAGGATATAAATGAAATAAAAATATAAACAAATAAACATAAAAAAAATAAATAAGCACGTGTGCTTTGGATGGCGGCGTCTGTCCTTTGATGATAAGAAAATGCCAAATAAAATAATGCCAGAAGATAGATGATGGCTGGCATTTAGAAATACATATTCACATCATTTGAGTATTTTTTTTTTCTAAGAATGTATTCTGAAATAATTTTGGACATCCTAACCACATATTAGCATGAGTTCATATTTTACTAAGTATACTACACAATTTATTTTATAATTGATATTGTCTTGCAAATATTATTGTCAATTACTACGAAAAAAAAAAAAAGAATATAAAGCAACATAGTATCTACTTGAAATCAATAACATACATGAGATATTAGGAAATAAGTGGAGACATTACTTTTTATAATTATTAAGTAAAAAGTTGATATGTGGATAACAGAAATACTTGATACTTTGATTTTGTAGCCATAATTGTGTAATTAATTAAGAGTTAACTGAAATTTCGGCTTGGGATAATTGAAACTAATTTATATCGTAAAACGTTTGTAGTTGACGATGTCAGTATGAATAATGAAACACTAATAAATATTACAATAATAATTTTATTATAAGCAATTGAAGGAAGAATCCATATAAATTCGTTTTAGTTAGCCAAAATTCCAGTAAACTATTATTTATTTAATAAAAGAAACACTACGGAAAAAAATATTTATTATGAGATAGCAGTAAATGAAGTAACCGAAAAGACGCCAGCTCAGAGTTTTTTTTTTTTGTCAAGAATGTTGTTTTTTACTTTTATCTTTAAAATAATGTCTTGTTCATGTTTTAACAGTTTAAAGTAAACAGTTGAGGGGTCTAATCAATTATTGCAACGAATTGAAGGCAACCACTTTTTTGCCAACGACTCAAAATGATTGCAGAAAGCTAATTTATACAACAATAAGGACCAGAATCCTATTAAAAGAAAAACCACAAATGGGCAACAAATGTTGAATACTGAAAATGAAATTTTTAATACAGCAAATTGCAAAAAATTAAGACACCATCTCATGTTTTATGGGACAAAATTTTGGGCCGCGATAGGGCACTGAAAGGAGGAGCTAAATATTATAATTGGAATTATGCTAGCGTCTAACTTCTGTTACGTACTGCTGTGTATAAATTGAAATAAATAAAAAATGCTAAAATGATTTTAAAATGAAAAAGAAAAAAATATTAGGTAGCTCAACGGAAAAGATTTTAAATAAAACAAAAAACTATTAATCACAGAGTTACCCTCGCGAATTAAAACTTGAATCTAACCACGAAAAGTAAATTGTGAGTAAATGAAGTCAGACTTTCTTAATTCCGCGAAAAATTGAAAAGGTTTAATATAAAATCAAAGAACAGAATTTTTAACCGAGTGACGTCATTAAACAATAAATCTATTTCAAGAAACGGGCTAAAATATACAAAGTGCAAAAAAAACCCTAAACTGAAGGTTCTAAGGCCTAAAATAAACTCTACTCTAAAATAGGACAATGCTATTTCCTATGCAAAGCAAAAAAAAGGTGTTATTTGTTCAGGAAGATTATTCAATATACACAACCTTTGAATTTCTACTCACGTGGTTTCACAAATTAAAATAATCTAAGCGTGGACAAATGCTAGAAACTTACTAAAAATGAAAAAAGCTAAATGATAGAAAAAATGCTTCTACCCAAACGAGGTGATAGAAAAAAATAAAATGATACAGCAAAATAGATTTAACAGAAAATTAACTCTTACTAAATATAAATGAGCAAATGATAATAATAGTCGAACAAGGAAGTGTTTAACAAAAACCTACAATTCTTTTTCCTACAAAAATCCCTGTCTCAAAATTCGTACAACGCAGACGTAGAACATTATAATGACAATATTTAATAGAAGACGCATAAAATCTATCCAAAATCACAGCAGTACGTTTCCTTTTTTGTAACGCTAAACACGTTGTGTATTGCTTTTTACTGCAGAACAAATAGAAGACAAGGTCTTTATCATGCGTGGTCATACGTTTTGGTGTTGAAAGGCTAAATGACAAAAAAATAATGTATACGTTTCTACATTTCCTTTTTGCTAGGGTATTTCCAGGTATTTCCTTAGTAATTTTATTTGCTATTTTCTTATCATCAAAAGACACGCACCGCCGTCTAAACCACAAGTGCTTATTATATTACGCTCGCGCAGTTCATAGTGTAGTATATAATAGACTATATAAAGTGAGGAAATAACTTTAGAATGTTATAATATTTGTCGCACAGACGTATGAGTTCTAATGCAAAAGAAGCAAAGTTTTTTCAAAGTTATAAAGCAAGTGTAATATATAATATAAACCTGGATTTTCATTTTGTTTAACGCAGTAGCGGACCTCCATATAGCAGTTATATTTACAGTAGACGCCAATGGCCGCTATTTAGAGGTTTTACTGCAGTTTATTAACGTTATATGTCCCTAAATATCTCCTTGGAGGTACTCATTTTTATTTTCTTCGCAATTAATAAAACATTTAACCTTAAATTAAAGATATAAATTATAAAGAAATTTCATTAAATGTTCCCTAATACCTATAAATCACAATCAATAATTACAAGAAATATTTACAAAATAAGTCGAGCACTTGCACGATCTATAAAAGGACATTACAGTTAGAAATATACAATTGTATGCCGCAGATAGTTTATCGAAACCTGACCTAAATAGAATTAAAATTATGTTGTACTATTAAATCCTACGTATATATTTTTGCGAATATTTATAAATATGACAAATAATAACCTATTACGTAGATGACATTTTCTTAGAAGAAGTTGGCAATTTTCCTATGCAAAATCTTTTAAATTTAGACAAATCAGTTCCAGTGGCCGAAATAGTGGAAATAGTTAAACAAATGAAAAACAAGAACTCGAGAGACATTTACGGTATGACATGTGTCACACAAAAAGGAATGGACTATTGTGGTATTGTGGCGTAAAGCTTTATAATCATCCGCCGAAAGAAATTAAGAAATTGAGCAATAAAAAATTTGGAAAAAAAACTAAAGGTCTGTTACCAATACAATATAAAATTTAGATGAATTTTTAAGTATTCATTATTGATAAGTGTTTTAATATGTGTGTCTCGTGTTATTACGTTATACTGTCATTTTCTATTTGTTGACATGTGATGCAATTGTTGACGACTAAATAAATGAAATGAAAAAAGTACACAACTGGACGTATAGTATAGATTTAATTTTAGACTATCCCGAAAAGCTTTCCTACATTTATTTTAATATCCGACATAAGCGGCAGTTATCACGCGATTTCAGTATTTCTATGTAAATGCTCCTTAATAAGAAGTATTGACGAATTGGAAATAATAAATATTTCAAACCCCTATTCCGTCATAATCCATGTTTTAGTCGCAAATCGTAACACACAAGTTTAGTATTGCCAAAAGTAGGATTTCTAGTATTAAAATCGCTCACAAATGATTATATGTACACTGCCCGACAAAATTTATGTCGTTGTCCACAAGGAATTTTCCTATTTTTTCTATCTGTTATATTTAATTGCCAAGTGTTTTACACGTATGTAGCTAGTCGCCCAATAAACCTACATGCATAAGCCGATGACAGTCGAACTTCAGCCTCTTCAAATAATTAACGGTGTTAATAGTCACTGCTCTACAGACGAAGACATTAATATTGTCGGGCAGTGTACTTTTTTTATACTTCCTGCTGGGGCTCCCTTTATATCAACGGAAAAAGAAGTCTAGATTTTTATTTTAATTTATAAAACCATGGACGATTTTTTAGCTTGCTAAATATTAAAATTTACCCTCAATTTTGTATATAATTCCTATTACCCTTAGCCAACACAGATATCATTATGTAAATTTACTGTTTTAGTATATAATGAAAAATACTTTGTATTTTGTTATTCATCACAGATAGATTTAATGTAACACTTGGAAGGTAAATGAACCAGTTAAGTCAAACATGGTTAATAAAATATAGTCCTACATTTCGTTTTATCTTCTCTAATACATTCCTACAAGTTAATTATTGTCATCAATACAGATTTATTTAATTATTTAATCTAGTTAAAATGTGATGATTAGTTTCATTTAATACTACTACTATATGGCATTCAATTTTCAACTGAAAATCACAGAGAAGTGTTTTAAAGTTAGCTGCTAATATCTTCCACTGCCTCCCTGAATAAAAACGAATGGTATACCGTAAAACGCCTCTTTACGGACACTTTTTGATAAAGGTCAGCCTTAAGAAAAACCACTTATCTATAAATCCTAAATGCAGGTATGAAAGAAGGTGTATCAATGATTTTAAATAATAATTAATAAAACATTTAGCTTTAGATTAAATAAGGAACAAATTATAAAGAATTTTTTAAATGTTTCTTAATGTAAATGTCAATTTAGGTATGTACTGAAGATATTTACGAAATTAACGCAGAAGTTTTAATCAATTCAGTTCTGCAAATATCAAATAATGTAGTTGCACAACAAAAAAAAAAGTTTACTAAATTCAGAGGCAAAGAAATGGTTGATTTTAATAAAATTCGTTCATCCAACGGCATAATTTTGAATATTTTTTTCAAAACTTTGACCTCAAATATCTCGGAAACGGGTAGAGATGTGTAGCATGCAAAAAGTGCAATCACTTTGTATAGTTCGTGATTTGTTGCTTGCTACCTTTCACCAAAAGCTTAAACCAAAATTATCATAAGAGACACCTCAAAAAAGGATCATAACCGTAAATACAATTCGGAAATAAATTTATGAGTTCACCTACCTGGTGACGATCTGAGATGGTAAGACTAGCAGCTCCGTCTGTGGATAAATAAGACTATTAGAGGTTTTAATACCTGTTAAATAAGGCTATGTAAAAATTGTTGGCGAAAATCAAATTCAATAATGAATACCAGGAGCCTAGTAGCACTAATTTGCAGAAAAAAAAGGGATGTTAACAGCAAATGCCGGTTCAAGTTCTTTAAATTCAGTCCATTTAAATAACAATAAAAGAAACCGACATAAATGTACGGTTTAATAATGCAAATTAGTATTATATTCATATAGAAAAACGTGTATAAAAAAAATCTGTTAAATGCGATTATTACTAAGTACCACTGTATGTGCAGTATCCTAGGATATTTTGATACGGCACTGTATATCAGGTGTAAATTATTAATAATAAACTATAGCCTAGATCCTGGGAATTTCCTCTTATTTTGCCGTTAAAAAAACACAATCGAATAAAAAAACAAATACTAAATCTTTCATGGTAGATAGTAAGTATTCTAACAACAAAATAATTTTATTAAACTAACCTTTATCCGACATCTTCGTATTCCAAATAAAAGCAAGTCGTAAATAGGGATTTTGGTAAACTTACGGTATAAATAGGTTAGATTTAAGGTAAAATAACGAAAAAACTAGAAGTTCACGACGGCAAAAATGGGACTGAGCCCATATTGAATTCTAAACCATTAAATAATCAAATTAAAAAGCAATCTTCGAAAGGATAATATTACAAGGTTAATAGGCTTATAACTAAAACACAAAAAAAAAACTATAATATGGAGACAGAAATGTTCATGCTGTTACGACTCCGAGTATCAGCTGATGGAGTAGGGTTCATTGACCTTGTAGCCGAGGTGCATGCGTAGTAATAAACTTTAAGAGTATGTACTTACTCAGATGTCCGGGGGTGGAAATCTTGTCCCTCGACGTTGTCCTTGCGCAGCTACGGCGATGTGATCTCCTGGAAGATTAATAAAAACAGGAAAATAGGGCTACTGTCGTTCAGAAGAAACGGCGTACGTTTATTACTTGTACGTAAGATCGAAGTAATTAAAATTGACCGGGATGCTATTGAAATCTATATGAAATAAAAAGAAAATACGGAAAAAATTCCAAACGACGCGAAAACAAAAGGGAAAATATGAAAAAACTGTGAGACAAAAATTTAAAACTAAGATTGGCCGCCATCTTACCTGGTCATTGTGGAAATGCGTAAACGACTTTTCTTAAAGCCCCTTAAAAGAGATACGCGGCAAATTCGTGTACTCTCGATTACCAAGCGATGATCACAACGCGATTGAATTCACACACCACACTCTCACAAAACAATAAAAAAATCGATAAACCGAGGAAACCGATATTGAGACATCTTAGCGTCCGAATTTTACTTCCCGAAAGATGGAAGGGGTGGAAGCCGGAAGCCGCGCAAGTTGATCGCTGTCACTGATTGGTCGCGAGATTAACGGAAGTAACATTTCTGCGCGGATTAGCTTTGATTGGCGGGGTAAGCGCTAAATACGAATCGTGCCGTAATATGGCGTTTGTTTTTAATAATTTCTGCGTTTCTTAATTGTTTTATTTATGGGAAAACTCATTCAATTTATGAAAAATCATTAAAGGAAATCAGAATGACCCTAGATAAGCTTCTCTTTTAGTATTGATGACAGGAAATTTAGCTGTTTTCAGACATGCATTTTTAATTTGAAAAAGGAATGTTTATAATTGCCTTAAAACTTTTTTTATGACTATTTTTTATCTTTAATTATTTAATTCTATTTGGGTTACATGTGAAAATAATATTTTAATATTGTAATACTGTCACTAATAACTAGGGGCGTGATTTTTGTAGCCCTGAAACTCAATGCTGCACAACTTAAAATTATTTTCGACTATACAAAGTGTTCTAAAAGTAAATAAACGCATATTTAATGCTATATGTCTTCCTATTTTTGACTTCTAAGGAAGAAGGTAACATTACTTTACATAAGCTACTATCATAGATGTTTCCCCACACCTTCTTTAGGCTAACAGAACAACTATTAGAATATATTCAATAGATGAAGGTAATTTACTTGTAGAATTACCATAAAATTGTTACATATAAAATTAAATAGGCATTAAAACTAATACTATTTATTTCCAAGAAATAATAGAATTATTAATTAAAATATAATAAGGACCCTAATTCCAGAAAATTAATTTTATCCTTAAAATTGAAAAGAGAATTTTTTTGGCTAAAAGCAATTATCAAAAAAAATCTTTTGATGAAGTAAATAAAGGACCGCTGAATAGAGTAATGTCCAAAATATTTAAAACAAAATTTTGTGTATGTGAATAAAATTCAAAATTATGTGTACAGTGTATATGTAGGTGTCAAAATAGTAAAGAAGTAAGATGATACAGAATAAATAAAGATGGAAAAATACAAATTCCAAAATCATCACGTTTAAAAAACTGGATGAACCAATAATGAAAAGACAGATAAAAGTAATAGATAATCCTACCCAAAATACACCAACAAACTAGTGACTATGTAATATTATGGGATAAAATTATAGGAATTGCTGAAACTATTTATATCAGTTTTGAAATTACAGTTTCTTTGTAGTCACAATGTGCTTGGATTTTATTCTTTCTTAATTGGATGTTTTGATTGATTGACATAAAACTATATATTATATGACAAATATTGTTATTTTATGTTGCTACGGCCATTTCATTACTCATTCGGTAATATGTATTTTAAAGTGGTGTTGTATTGGTTTTGCTTTTTGTTGAGTATTTCCATCTTTTTAGTTATCATGATTGTGTTGTTATTTCTCCCTTGTATATTTTCAATCTGGATAATTTCAGACAATAGCCGTTTATGGATATTGTTTTTGATATTTTAAGATGAGTGAGTTAAAATAATCAAACCCACGACCAGTAGTTATGGAGTAGCCAGAAAGGCCAATACGACTGTTATTTAAAATAGGTATGTATTTCCCAGTCAACCAAATTAAAATTTTCCGCAATTATATTTGGTAACTTCAACTTATTATAACTATTAATCTAATACAAAATCGTAGGTAATTTCATGCTTTAATGTTGAAGTTACTAAAAGTAATTGCGGGAAATTTGAATTTGGTTCACTGGGTTGTATGTACTTCTTATCAAACACTATATGTGACATTAAATTTCTTGCTATATCATTAGCAAATAGTCAAAAATATAAAACTTCAAGTTTGTTCTAATTAATTGACTCTCTTTTTTTTGAATACCCCTGTATGTGAATGCAACCTACACATAAGACACGGACTTTATAGCAGCTATTAAAATCGACTAAACTTAAACCCGAATTGCCATTCCCAGCTAAATTATCTCGGATTATCATAGGTGGTTGCCTTCGTCGGTGAAATTACTTTTAACTTAGTGGGCAATTTTTTAAAGGTATTTATGTGTTTACGTTCTGTTTTGAATTCGGAAAGCTCGCCGACGTATTGCTGTCCTTTTTTTGCTTGTATTAGTGCCAACGTTTACAGTCGTAAAGGAACATCAGGAACGTCATTGAACATCTGCTATTAATTAAGTCTCCCGAGCGACGGCTATCGGCTTAAAAATGCGTAGAAATATATACAGGGAGGCTCAATGAATTAGGAAAGTGGTATTTCGCACATTAAAATTTGAAACGAATTAGTTCAAATATATATAATATGCATTTACCTTTAGTATTAAAATAAATCTGAAATAAGAAACACCGACAGTCTGTAGTAAGTAGTATTTATGCTCTAGAAGTCAACGCCTTGTTAATTTATTGAACGTTACAAAAGCCTATTAGACTAGAAACAGATGTACACTTATTACTGGTACTAAGAATTACATTATGCTGTGCTTATATGGTGTTCCTCCGGTAGTGTAAATAAGTTTCCTGTTTAGCTCGAGGCGGCACAGCTACAAAGCACGGACAGGCGGGAAATTGGCTCCTTTATTACTCGACCGTTTGCGTTTATTACGCTCTGCTGACCGTCATTGACGTTGGAGCGGCTGGCAAGAGGAAACACGAGTGCAAAATGTGCCGCAGGCGTTCTGGTATATAGTTCGGCTTATGAAGAGCCGAATGCGGGCAACCGATATACAAAGTCGTCGAAAAGTTACCAACGAACTGAAAGTAGAAATACAGGTTTTGTAAAAATTAAGTCAATTTTTTGTGTGGGTATAGAATTGTATGCGTTTATCTTCTGGAAGTAAATATAAATATATTAAGATCACATTTTATATTTAAATATGGGACAAAAACAAAATGTATTTAGATTTTGTTTTTGTTAGGTAATGTTGTGCACTCCCTGTTGACTCGTGTTCTGTCTTGCTTTCTTTCCATACTTCTATTCTTATTTTCTTGTCCTTTATCTTGACGTTTATTCTTCTCATTCTCCCTTCTGTAGTTGTTTTCATGATTACCACTCGATTTTTTTCTTATTTCTTGAACATCCACTTTATTTCCAGTCCTATCTAATAATTGTTTAACATGCATTGCAGTTTGTTCAGGAGCCTTGCACGTATCCATTGCTTTTTGTAAATCGAAGCTGGGTTCTCTTAGTAATCTGTCACGTACTTTTGAGTCTCTTATTCCGCAAACCACTCTTTTTTTTATGAGGCTTCCGAAATCACAGTTCGATGCAATTATTTTTAAATCGCCTACATATGCATCTATTGTTTCTCCTGCCCTCTGTTCTCCAGTGTTGAACTTGTGCCTTTCAACACTTAAATTGCTCTTCGGAATAAAATATTCCTCGAATTTAGTTAGTATTACCTTTAGATCTTTTTTTTGTATATCAGTTAGTTCAAATGTATCTAGAATTTCTAGGCACTGCTCACCAATTATATGTAAAAATGTAGCAGCCTGTATTTCCATATCCCGCTTATCCAATCCTGTAGCTGTACTATATAATTTAAATTTACTTTTGAATTTGTTCCAGTTAGTTCCTAAATCTCCCTCCATAATCATGGATGCTGGTTGTTTAAGGAACTCCATTTTGTTTTGTTTTTTTCGTTGGTTTTCTTTTTTTTTTTTTGTACTTCACTGGTTTCACTGACCTCACTTTTAATTTTAATTGTTTTACGACTGCGCCATGTTGTAGTAGGTTTAATAATACACTGATTATTATGTTTTAGTATCTATTTTAGAATATCTTATTAGGAGCGATTACATCTACGTGTTACAGCTTTCGTCACCTCATCGTACAGTACTTTCATAAGTATAAGTTCAGTGTTACCACAACAGCTAACATTCTTTATTCAAATTAATATTTTCTTATTTTTCAAATTATTATCAGATTATTTTAAAGCTAATTAAAATAAATTTTTAATTCTAAAACATTTGATATTAAGAATTACATAAAATAGGAAATCATTTGACGATATTTTTTTTTAATTTCAAGTATTTCAAATACACTTAACGTATGAATTTAACTATAATTTCTGCTTATTTTATATGTGTCTTGTATCAATTTAAAAAATAACTTTTACTTATTAAGCAGTGGTGTATAAAACTTAATTCAAAAACAATATTTAAAATAAAAATCGTCAACAAAACAATAAAAACAAAATAATGGAAAACAAGCGTTTATAATATTACACACTTAATCCAACATACACTGTAAACGTTTCGTAAAATATAAAATGGTTGTCAAATGACGTGGTCTGATGACGCGCGATGGTGATGCGCAGAAAAGTATTATTTTCGTATCTCTTGTGAGTATACCTAATTGCTTATATCATGGTGTTCTAGTACAGTGTTGCCAACTTGGTGAATTTTCCACCAAATCAGGTGTATTGAAAGCACGTTTGGTGTACACAAATCATATTCTAGTGACTAGTGAAAAGTTTAGTGGATTTTCTTTAATTTTAGTAATAAATCTAGTTTCAATTCATTGAACACGAAGACTAAATTACATCAAAGTATAACAAAACCAAGTAGCGTCACTCTCGCCAAGATAAATTTCAGTCGCCATTTTATTTCGTACCGTATAATGTATGTTATGTAAGTCTGCCACTTCTATTCTATGATATGGAATCTAGATAAGTCTTTTGTAATTTAGCTTCCCTAATAGCCAAATTTAAATTTCCCGCAATTATTCTTAGTAACTTCAATGTTGATACATAAAATTCCCCATCATTTTGTACCACATTAATAGTTATTTTAATGCCTTTATGTTGAATTCACTAAAAATTGTGGCGGGAAATTTAAATTTGGCTATTAATGTTTCTTCTCGAATGTTAGGGTGTATTTTCGTTTATATGGGAATGATTTTAATTTTAATTCTAACATACATATAGATTTTTAAATTTTCGCGCAGAATGTACAAAGCAAAATGGTAGGAGGTCATCAAAAATTTTCCCTAAAAACCTACTTGTAAAAACGTGAGTGACGGTACTTGGTTTTCCTATACTTTGATCCCATATATTCATATATATGTAAATAAATAAAAGTACAAAATAAAATAATAGGGGTTTATAGTAAAAAACTATTAATTACATATATAAAATATTTCTGTTTGCTTTTCTCAAAATACTTTTATAAAGTAATTCCTTTCTCAATTCTAGTGATTTTCTGGTGGAATTATAATCGCAATCTAGTGAAATATGTCTTCTGTCAATTGACAACACTGGTCTAGTATTGTATCAGTGTTAGCCAAGTCTTAGTGCGAAGTAGTACAATTCTCCGTTAACATTTTACGCATTGTAACTGTAATACAATGTCGGGCGTAGAAAATCCCAGAAAACGACCATTATTTCATATTGCAGAAAAGTATATCGGTAAATTCTAAGATTTACATTATGGTGGCACTAAGATAGTTTGTACAGTGTGCGATAAACAATTATTATGCTGGCACAAATCGGACTACACATTGGTGGTGGTGCATCTGATCTGTTATCTAGCTATAAAGATTATTTTATTTATGCCTTTGTTACATCCGTAGATGTTGAACGGACTTTTTTTAGTGAGAAAAATCTTGAAACACTTAATGCTACAGACTTTTCAGCAATCCTATACCATTTCATTTATAGTTAAATAAATAAATAATTTGCTCTTTCCCGACACTGTACTGTATTAGTTGTGTTAAACGTTAATGTCACATACATAAATGAAACTTAGTACTGACCTGGCGTGCAGACGAAAATTGACCACTGTATTCATGAGCTTTTTATTATGAAGGAGCTGATAGAATTGAAAGCATAACGTCGTATAGATATTAGGACAACAAAATGCGAAAGAAGTTATCATTAGCGGCGAATATTCATTTTTTTTTTTTGTAATTGCAAGACTTGCATTTTCCACTCTATTTATATATTCATTTCTAATTTTTTACTTTATTAACAGGTAGATACATATCAGAAATTATTCAGAAGTAACACCAATTATTTCTAATCATTCAGATATAAATATTATGCATTGGGTTGTTCTTATTAACGTTTTTGTGGAAGTGTATATGGACAAATTGTTTTTATGAAATAAAATTATATAGAAGCTATTTTATAATGCTTTATTGAAGGTAATACTTACATTAGTATAAAATACATTCTTTTTTATACATTGCAGAATACTGTAAAAGCTACAGCGTTGTTTGGTTTTCTTTAACATGTGCTTTCTTGTTTCTCTAAGTAATTTGATGAAGACCTGAAGGATTCTAAGAATAAATTATTGTTAATATTTACTAATAGTAATAAAATAAATTTTATTTTACTTACAAAAGGTAAATAGTTAAAAAAAAGTATTGTAATAATAATATTATTATTAGTATTATTTATTTATTTATTCATATTACATCAATATAGAACAAGTGAAAAGGCAAGAAAACACAAAACAGAAATACAAAATACAATGAAACAAAGACGACATATAGTCTATAAGAAAGGCAACTAATACACAATTAATAAATGGAATTTCAATGAATACATAAAATCTGCAATATTTCGTATAATATCCATTATTTTTTATGCATTCTTGAAGTCTCATCTTCATTGAATCTATCAATTTTTCACAAAACCCATTTCTCGAAGTTGCTCTCAAACAATTTCGAGGTATTGTGTAATCTTCTATTTTTTGATTCAAATTCACTATTCATAATTAGAGTGCAACAAATGATATAACTATTAAGCTCTATAATGCAGCGCTTGAAGCTTGATTTAAGAAGAAGGATTTAAAGCTGTTGGTGGAATACAAATTCAAAACACCGGATATTGACATTTCTCTGTTAAAAAAAAAAAAACAATTCTTATGACTCTAATATTCCTATTCTATGTAAAGTATATTGCTTTCAATGAACGAAACCTTTCTATTGCTGTGGGTTATATATTTAGTAGGTATACTTTTGATTATTTAGATTTTTAGAATTTATTTTATTTTTCCATATAATAATTCATATCTACTTCATTCCATATCAACCGGAACACCTAAAAAAATTGATGTTTTGGATTTGAAGTGTTTGCCTAAAATTAGAAGACCCGCATTTTTTCCTAAAGCTCTGCAGTATCTATTTACAAAGATATTCGCGAACAAATTTTGCAAAATCAATAGAATAATCGCAGAAGTCATCATGTTGTTTGGTGATGCATAAATTAAAAGATTAAAACAAAATACATATAAATCATGGTTTATTTTAAAGTTCAAATTATACATTTTCATTTAATAATGTCTGAATTAGATTGTAATTTATTTTGACCCCCTTTTTCTCCTGTTAAATAAAATAATATCTTCTTACTTTATGTTTACCGCGAAATTAAATTTAAAAAAAAAAAATATCATAATATCCCTTAAACTATGTTCTACAAGAATAGAAGTATTTGAAAATGGAGAACCTACAGGTATTCTATAAAAAATTACGATATACCATATTTAGTTGGTAAGTTTATATAACTATATGGCTTTCAAAGATTAAACTTTTTTAAATATAGCCATATATATATAAAAAAAATGTAAAAGAAGTAAATCTTAGAATTTAAGTACGCATAAAACTGAAAGAGCAAAAGATATTTTTGCTGCGTATTTATTTTTAAAGATCCTCCTCTCTGTATGTCAAGGGGTAATTGCCATGGATATAAAATGAAACGCAACCCAAGCTTTTATAGCTCTCTAGGGTCCTGTAATACCTGCACTTTCATATAGGACTTTTACACGTTTCATTTACACCGCCATAAAACAAAAAAAAAAAAAAATGTTTGGAACCTCCATCGGCGCTCACCAAGCAGACGTTCTTCCATTTATTACCCATCCGGGCGAAGGCAAATACGTAAAAGCCAGTACTATATAGACGTTTATAGCTCCAATCTCCAATAATAACCATCTTTCCTCTCTCTGTGTATACACCGACGTTTTATGTGCGGGCTAGCGGCTAAAGCCGTTTTCCGTTGATTTTTTTCAGGTTCGTTTTATTTATTTATTGTTTTACGATGTTTACTTTGCGTGGGGTGCGTTACCTCTCTTCCATCACCACGTATATATACCTAAACGCGTCTCCCTCTCTGTCTTTCTCTCGTCCGTTTGCTTCGGCTTTATCTCCGACTGGTGGATTGGAAAGCGTAAAAAGTTGTAAATACTTACCGACCGGCCTAGCCGCGGTGCTATCTGCCGACAAAGCGCGCGCGGGCGATAAGCAGAACCCTCCACTGCCTACTGTGATAATAAAATCGGCCGCTCTTTTCAACGTATTATCGATTCCTCGTCAAAAGTTGCCGATTATATGACGAGGCTCGGCGTATAATACCCGGGTGATAAGTTTTTTTTTTTCATACGATCCGCTAGACTTTTTTCCGCTTTTGTCGGTCTGCGATATCTAAGCCACGCCCCGTTTGTAGTTTCAATAACAGATTAAAGGATTAGGATTGTATTTTTGTCTAAATTTTACTAAATCGCATACGTTTTATGTAATCTTACAAAGCTATTTAATTTACCAGAATGAACTAAAATTACCATGTGATTCAAAATGATTGTCGTAAGAAAAAAACTGTTTTCCGGAAAAATTTATCTATACTTAATACCAATTTAATGAGCGAAGTTAGCTACATACAAATTTCATACATTAAATGACTTTTCTTGACATTTAGCGACATTGGCGTGGGTGTTGTAGGATCTTTCGATTATTTATCTTATAATTTTCTTCAAATCGTTTATATTTACATCTAATATCACCAACAATAGTATTTCTGAATACTGTAAGAAAATAAGGGAATTTATCTGTGGTAATCAGCTCAACAGACAGGTAAAAAATCAATATTAACATTAAGTGAAATAGTTTATTACATTTTGTAATTTTATAGGCTTATCATACACTTCAGCGCAATGAGCTGTCAAAAGAAAGTTACATTTTCATCCCTATAAAGTTTCTACGGTACAGGAATTATTACAATTAGATCACGATAAGCGATTGGAATATTGTCATTGGTTTAATAACAATTTAAGGGACGATAACTTGCTAAACAAATCATTTTCCTCGGATGAAGCCTGATTTTATCTAACAGACTATATCAATTTACAAAACTATTGTATCTGGTCTGCAGAAAATCCACACGAATTCGAGAAACGCAATTGCATCCCGTAAAAGTTTGGAGTTTGGTTAGCTATGTCCAGGCAACGAATAATAGGGGCAATTTTCTTCAAGGAAACTGTAACAACCCAACGTTACCAACAGATGTTGGAATTGTTTATTGCCGCGTTACAAGAAAATGAGCTTGAAGCAGGTTATTTTCAGCACGATAATGCTCCAGCACATACTGCTCGACAAACCTGCCAATATCTTCAACAGTTTTTTGCTGACAGGTTCGTTAGAGCACAAAGATGGCCACCAATATCGCCTAATCTAACCCCATTAGATTGCTTCATGTTCAGCTATCTAAAAAATAGGATCTATAGAAACCGCATGCATACCACAGAAGAACTGAGAGATACAGTTTTGTCACTTAATAATTATACTAATTGTATGTTATAATTTAAAGCAATAAATAAATTTAGTTAAACACCAGTTAGTACTGAATTGTAAAATCATAATTTAGTAAAGTTAAATAAACTACATTTCATTTTTACAAGCAGAAACACCAATCCATAGTCGTTTATATAATGCGACTTCAAATATAGGTTACGTTTTTCCTTATTTATGACAGATCCGTTTACTTTCTTATGTTCCAACACTGACTTAGTTCAAACCTTCATTACAAACACGCGGCATATGCCTACACCCTGTTACACTATCTATAGGAGCGGAATTGACAATCATTTTGAATCTCTGTGTATTTGTAGACAGTAACTTACCCTAATAGACAAATTTTATATTCCCGCCACTATTTTTAGTGACTTCTACGTAAACGTATTAAAATAACTGTTAATGTAGTAAAAAATGGTAGGTAATTTTATGTTTCAACGTTGAAGTTACTAAGAATAATCGCGGGCAATTTGAATTTGGCTATGTGGGTATATATCTTGGTTATTTAGAATGTATAACATCAATAACAAAAAGCTATTGGAAACTTTCCCGGAAAATAAAAAGAACAACATACCTGGAGATGTCTAAAAGCGAAGAACTTGTTTCTTCACACTCACCATACAAGTTAATAATCAATAATGCCTCAAAAATATAATATAGTGAATAAAATAAATATAATAAAATAAAAAATGAATTCTAAAGTTAGATAAAGTAGAAGTATATATCGTTTTGAATTATGAATTATATTATTGCTTTTGATTTGGTGTGAATGCATGGTTATAGCAATTACCTGGCTGCAATTATTTTAGCTCCTTCGTAATATAATTACCTTTTATGTAAACGCAGATACATTAATAGAAGATACAGCGCTCAACTTAAATACTAACTAAATCATAATTTTAGATATAGATTATCTAATTTAATCTTTATTACAACGAACGTTATTGTAACACTACTGTTTTAATATATACTATTATTTAATTATTCCTTATAACAATAAATTAAATAGCAGCTCGTGTAGTTTACTAACTTAGCGAACTAATCCCTTGAAACACAGATGGCATTGCCAAAAATTAAATTCGCAGAATAAATTTATTATGTTTAACTTTGACAGGCGGTATCTAATTCAAATCAAAAGTCGAGTACCTATTTTGATTAAACAGTTTTATTTACACACGAAAAATTACATATACATGAGGTGAGTCTATATACACAGCGGGATAAATGGGCAGAATGCAGTTCTTTCTTTTCAGCGGGCAGCGAGCAAATATACATACATAAAAAGTACAGAAAATTGCATAGAAATGCAGAGCAATAATCAAGGAATTAGTTACCAGATTATCGGGCTTCCAAAATCGCAATGTGTTCTAATCATCTAGATTTTTCATGCAAGAAATAAGTCCCATTCCTATTTCAAGATGAGTGCATTAGTGAATCAGATCTTCCTAGATTGTCTTAGGTCTTGCCTCAGACAATACAATAAGAGAGATTCTGCAGTAATGGCTGTCAGGTTTGCGGTCCCGCTTATAAATTAGCTGATGCCAACTTATAAAGCATGTGCAGGAAATACCAATCAAAATATCCAAAGTAAGTGCAAAAATTTACAGGTTATGAATCCTTGTTAATCTCCACTCAGTTTTTTTCCACGAGAGAAATTAACAAGAACCATGAGAGTCGGTACAGCTGTATTGGATATCGGTGCTGTTGGCAATCGGTCAAATAAGGGATTATTAACACAGAAAGCCGCACTTATATGCCATAAAATGAAAGCAGAAAAGGCATTTGGTTTGTTTGTTTGTCTGATCTAAGCAGATCCGAGGAATTTTACGCGTTTGTTTGTATTTTAGAGCATGATTTGTGCGTGTTTGTTTGTTTAGAGCAAGCAAATCCAGATCACAAAAAGGTTCCTCTTTCTGCTCGCGGTCCGACGTCCGAGCAATTTCGAGCAATTTGTGCAACATAACCTAATCGCACTAACACCGTGTTGTAAACTGTCGTTTGTAAATGTAATCCGATTTATACCTGCATCAAATATGCTCGATATGGATAATATAATGATACCAATGTGATTGATGCAAAGAACGATCATTATATTTTAAAAACTTCACTTGGTAGGTACATAAATACTAGTATATGATGCATTTTTATTGTAGTCTAGATTCATTAGTTTGAAAAATTACTTTTACTTTTCCTATTCATAATAGCTGTGACAATAGGTAAATAATAAAATTAAGGTTATATTGCAATCGCGCGCGTTTGTTTGTACCATCTTTAAATCCAACTCTGAGACGCTCTCAAGTTACTCTGATGACGTCAATACATACTGCTGCAAGCACACAAACAAACAAAGCTAATAACATTACAAGCAGGTATGTTCAAAAATTATGATGTAAATAAACAGGTTCGAAGTAGTAGATATAAGTGAGCCCTTGATTAAGTAAAATGATAAAAATTACATTTAAATTCTTAGTTATAATTTAAAATGTGGCTTAGAAATTAAACAATTTATTTTATATAAACGTGAAACGTTACAAGCTGGGGTAACATTCTTGTATCGGTTGTCCCTTTGTTGTGTTTTAAATTTTGATTGTTTTAATTGACTTTTAATTAATTTTAATACCTTTAACTTATCCGTAACGTTTGTATATTTTTTGGCCTCTGATCTTGACGTGAGTAATTAGTTTTAACCTTCTTATATCTTTATATTATATTCTTATTTCTTCTTGTTTAAATGGCTCTGAAGATGGCTATTTAGCCGAATCTAGTAAGCTAATTTTGTACCATTGATTGAGTATTATATCTGTTGTTCGTCATCATTAAACATTAACTCAATTTGGACATAACCATGCATATTTTTGTTTTGTGAAAAAAAAATGCAATTAGATTAAAAATTGTGCATCCAAGAGTAGCACTTTAGAAAATATAAAATATAAAAAAAGCGGTTTGCTTCTCTCTTTATGATCTGATACGTCCCCACCGCTATTCTAAAACCTTCTACACGAAATAAATTGCCATATTTTTAAATAGAACTTCAACATCGCACCATATTTTTCCACGTACGATTTCACAAAAACGTGTTGCTTTTATTATTCGACTCGATGGCACATATTTTAAGCGTTACTTCATACCCATTACCACATAACGATCTAGCACACAAAGCTCAATTGTTCTTCCACTATACACCATCACCGTCAGCAAAATCGAAAGGCCAGAGTATTAGATTACCAATTAGGAGAGGGGCGTCCGTTCTTTGCAATGGCCGATGTTGAAAGAATCTCCACCATCTAGGACCCTGAAGCTTTATTTAATTTCTGCCCAGTCATCTAATCTGATTCCCAGTAATAAACTGAACTATGTATACACGAAAGCGACTGCACAGAATTCAGAACGACGCACGTTTTATGTTCTAACAGTAATGAATGTGAAATGTGAGGGATATTATATGGGGTATTATGTCATAGTTTTCATTATTTCATTCTTGGAAATAAAATATATGTATGTATATAGACAGAGAGAACATTACGTGAGATGCTTGTGCAATTATAAAGCCATGATAAATATATTGCGCTTTTCGTATGTATATAATACATATATAGGCTTATTAGTTTTTTTTTATCATGTAAATCAAGGCAGCACGCGCTGATTAAGGATAAAGTATGTATTCATATCGAGTAGCTGCTAGCTTGTATGTACTCTTAACTCAGTGAGTAGAGACTAATTGAAAATGTGTCCCGTCGGAATTGATTTTATGAATTGCAATACGTGATTCTATAGGATGAATGTGTGTTTTGGTATATATCGAGTTTCATCGCCTAAATGAAATTAATACCTAATTCTAGGATATTATGTGTTTCTCTGTTATCGAGGGAAAATATAAATAGTTGATAATATCTACGTTTATGGATCAATTTAATTAATTACAATTATATATTTATCGTGTTCGTGGAAGGGTATTTTTACATTTTTGGATATATCCTAAGCCCAAATATGCGTTGTGAAAACGTAATACATTGTAAAATTACATATGCATTAACTTTGGCAACTTTGTAACTTGTAACCAAAAGTGTGTAAAACTATAACACTGCGTAGGCTTTCACGGCCGGTGTAACTGTAACTAACAGCTTCTTGCGGGTTTCGCCGTGTGTCAAAACTTTAATTAATTAAATATAAGAAGAATGTCGGACCATGGAGAATCAGTTCAGTTATCCTGAAGAAGCTGTCAGTATGAACAGCGAAACGTCGAGCGAAAGTTTTGACACACGGCGAAACCCGCAAGAAGCTGTTAGTTATTGTGTAAAACTATGTTATTTTCAAAATCCATAGAGCACTGATCTATTATCTAGACGGGAAACTGTCTTTGCAAAGCTTTAGGATATATTATATACAATTACTTAACAACTTTGTAATATATTACTGAAACTCTCTAAATTGTTTTGTACACCGATGAAGAGTACTATATAGATCTTAATACTTTTTAAGTCAAAATACGAATTATATTGGTAAAATGCTAAACTAACTAACTGACACTAATACATTGCTTTGACATGCGCTCTTATATAAAAGTTTTGGTATTAAGTAAGCGTCCTTTTATGCAAAAAAATTTAACAGACATCAAAATACCATCACCCAGGTCAGACCTATGTTTGATAGCTCCTTAAAAATTTAATTTCATCTCTGAAAAAAACACATTTTATTAAAAAAAAGCTAACTACTGCATAATTAAGTTTAATTAAATAATTACAAAAATTACAAATATCAAAAATTTAATCCAAATTGGACAGAAAACAAATACTTCTCAGACTCCTGTCAACACCGGATTCGATTCCAGATTTCCAAGAGACCGAAACATTCCAACTAAGGAAACCCCAGCTGTTTCCAAAGGATTGTCTGGATTCTGGCAAGGACGAGCCAAGGGCTGTACCATTTACGTACCTTTTTTTTAAGAAAAAAGACACTTTGAAAAGAAATAATCATACAAGATTTAGCTGGCTCTAAGACTTTTCTACTTAATTTTTTGAAAAAATTGCCAATAACCTTTCTTCCAAAGTTTAAAAATTATTGTGTTACACAGTACTTTCCGCTTGATTGCAATAATTTTGGTCCACTTTAAACCGGTATCGAGGTGGATTTTTAATACCGTCCTTGGAATAAGTTCATGGGTTGCACAACAAGCACCCATAGGGTAACAAAGGTTGAATATATGACAGAAAGAAAAACAAGCTTTTTGTGCAACTCCGAATGTATTGTACGTCGGAAAAGCTCCTTATTGACTTCCTGCTGTTCCAAATAAACATGGTACACTAATTGCCATTATCGGTTTCTTTATTTGTATGGCATGAGTTACAACTCTACAACATGTTAGTCTACATGACATATAAGTCTATTAAGGAACTTCATGGAAATTCAGACTTTATGTATGGCCTTTTTCGACAATTCAGTGGTAGCAATTATTTGTTTAGAGATATCAGCTAAAATAAATAAAGTTTTACAGTTACAATTGGACTCTTCTTCTATTTTTTTATGTTTTATTTATCTTAGCTTAACTTTCGAATTTCTGTTTGACCGATAGTTGTTGTCATATACAGTTTTCTTCTTTGTTTTACTTTTTTTAATTCTTCTTTCACAGATATCTCTTATTCATTCTTTTACATTTTCTTTAGTATTTATCATCTTGACATACATACAGCCTTGCCACCCGTTTGTTAATGTCTCTAATATTCGTTTTGTTTTCGACAAATGTTTTGTAGGGAATGCCTAAACTTTTGGCCAAGGCTGTATAATATGTAGTTAAATAAAGAACCACATATTTGGTTTCTTTCCTTCCCTGTATTGCTAGTAATTTTTAATGTGTTCTATTTCATTACGAAGATTTTATTTTACATTCAAATTAACTAACTTATAATAATGTAACATTTATTTTTTTGCAGTACTTCAAAGCGACAGGAAAACTACCGTTTTCCTGCCTAGGCAGGCAAAAGTGTCATTAAAGTTTGGCCACACTAGATTCCACATGACAGACATGTAATAAATTGTCATTAAGCTACTGTTCAACCAGGCTAAGATGAATTGGTGTCTTCATTGCACTTATTATTGTTAAATAGATATTAAACTAGAAAGAATATTACAGAAAAAGATTTATTCTTGGAAACGTCAAAATACTAAGGTATTTTGTAATACATGTGTGCCAACTTGTACTGTCAACTCCCTAGTGTCAAAATTTCTATTCTATTTTCAATTCAAAATTAAGATTTGTTGGCCCATTGTGTATCACACGGCCAGGGAATCTTTTACGAGTATTCGTACTGCTGTGGCCTGGCACCCCGGTTTTCGTAAATTCCGTGTTTTCTTGTTTAATCCGATTTGCCTTTATCAATGTTGCGAGCAAATTTTCTCAGAAATAATGTTTTAGTTTTAAATAAGATTTAGTTAATGAATTAATTGTTTAATTTATTTATTTAAATGTTCAGTTGTTTTAAATTAATTTCATTCTTTAATTTGGATAGTGTTTGCTCATGTTCTTCATGTCCTTCTTTGTAGAGTTCTTCGATGATCTTTGCGCGTTGCGTTCCACGCAGCTGTTGATTTATATGTATACGACTGTTTAACATTGTAAGAACTAGTTCCCAGATAGACGAGCAAGTAAGTACATATATTTTCATTCATTTGATTTAAATATTTGATTCGCATAATTTGAATATATTTCGTCCATCGTGGAACTCGTTTAATAATAATTGTTATTATATTGTTGTGTACACAAATTAGATATAAGATCATTTATTATTTCGTGCAGGAAGATAGATATTTTAGTTTAAAGAGTTAAATTTTCGTTTTTTAATTTTCCTGATTTGTATTTAATTATTAATCACCTGGGGTTGGGTGAATAGAAGCATTGTGCTTGAATGATAGTTATTCTTTTGTGAATTTACTTGAATTGTCCACGTTTAATTTAGTTTGTGTTTAAATTTGAAACCACGTGGATTGATTTGATATAAAAAGGATTATCTTCCTGAACTAATTTGTTGTTTGCTTTGATAAAGGATTTAGCATTGTCCTTTTGTAATTTAGAGTCTAATGCAGTTTTTGATTTCGTCCAGAACCATCTGTTCAGGGTTTTTTTTTCCTGCTAATTATAATTAACTTGTTTTTTTTTTGTTGTTCTTTAATAAAAAATTCTTATTTGGTATTTACGTCATTCAAAATTCTGTTATTTATTTTTGATTAAACCTTTTCAATTTTTGGGGTAATTAAAGAAAGTCAGATTTCTTTCACCCACAATTTACTTGTCGTGATTAAATTCTTGTTTTAATTTGCGAGGGTAACCCTGAGTTCAATTGTTCGTTTGCGGCCTTTTAAATTTTATCCGTTGAGCTAGCTAATTTAATTTTCATTTTTAATTTTCTTTTTGCATTTTCAAAATTCTTTTGGTACATTCAGTACACAGCAGTACGTTTTTATATTGTAACTTAGACTTTCTACTTTTTGTTTCGTTTTTCTTTTTTTAAGAATTTTTATTTCTTTATTATAGCTTTTTCCCAATGTTGTTAGTCCCCTTAGTCTTTAGTTAGCAACAACTTTAATTATAACTTTATAATTTAGCTTACATTAGTGTGCACGCTTTTCGTCTGCCTGAAGATGAGCCACAAGGTTCGAAACCGGTACATTAAAGAGTATTGCGAGGTAGGACCTCTTTTTATTTCTTTACAATTACGGGCACCTCGCACAGAATCACCTTACATCATGGATTAAAAAGGAAATTAACATGATAAAAACTAAAAATTATAAAACTTTTCATTAAACGCAATCTCTTTTCCAAGTACACAATGGCGTTAGGGGCACCATGATAGAATGCACACACCTGCGTTTCATCAAGCGAAACTCTCCCACAGAGCCATCCAGCGTAGAGAATTACAAATTACGCTCAATTATAAATCGTCGTTCCCGATTTGATACGTCCACGGTGCACGCCGTATTACGACATAGGATACGGGCGCGAGAAAGAGATAGGACGTGGCCCACGGACATCGGCCGGCTGCCCGATGTGACCATAACAGTGCCGCTTTTCTCAGAAACGATCCGTTCCAGAAAACCACCCTCTGCGCGCACCCATAATAATGGGAATAATCGGACGGTCGGTGGTTGCCGTACGCATCGCGGCCGGCTCGCGGGGCGTTGCCAGACTGGTCCTAATGACAGGGCGGCATCTGTGAAGGCGCCTGTGTCCGTTGATTACACTACCTGCCTGCGGTGCTGCGGGCCGCTCCTTTTGCAACGCTGTTGATGCCTTCAGATGGACGGTCTGCTGGCGTACATCTAATACAGGGTCCCTTGTAGAACATGCCACATGCTGTGCGGTACAACAATAGCACATATCAACGCTATCAATATCTTTTTTGGATTCCTTTTCACTTTCTCGATGTGTGAAAGGTTTGTAGACATGTTTTTTGGCATCATACGTTGGTATTTATATAGAATCTATAATGTGTTTTGCTCACAGATGTACGCACATTTGATTAATTAATTTTTTTTTTTTTAGTTTTAAATGTTCTGGGACAAAATTCAATTATATCACCTTCTTGAAAACTTGCCACAATGTCCCATCGAAGTTGGATAAAAAAAATTACTCGAATAAGCTGAATCTATGGTTAAGGATAATTTATTTGTTATCTAAACCGTGAACGATAAATAAAAGTATCTATTATCATTATTCACGGATAACAAATAAAACTACCCTAGTAGCAAAATTTAAATTTCCCACAATTATTCTTAGTAACTTCAACAGAAAGACATCAAAGTAACTAGTAATCTAATACAAAATCATTGGTAATTTCGTGCCTCAATGGTGAAGTTACTAAAAATATTTGCGGGAAATTTAAATTTTGCTAGTAGGGTATTATCTGTTATCTGGAAGTCGCGGTTAAATCTCTAGATAATCATTTTCATAGAGAAAATTTGCTTACTTTCAAACATAAATTTTACACAATAAGCTGGGAAAATAGTTAGAACTAGAGGTGCGAACGAGCGAACAGAAAAAGTAACGCGACTAAAAACTAAATAAAGATCAGATGTAATGCTTAAAGTATTTAGTCAAAAAATAGATGCACCAGCGCTCGGTAAATTGGCTAGTACGAGCCACAAAATTCACATTCCTCCTCCCCTATCTAATCTTAAGGCTATGCAAAAACTATTCAAGCAACAGGCCTAGTACTTGTAGTGGGGGATGCCCCGAGAACTTTTAATAGTTAATGGAGGCGTCGCCGTAGACGGTTTTGCAGCTGTTTCTTTGCGAACTAGGTTTAATAAAAATTAGTAGACGAAAGATCTTGTATAAAAACAAGCGTGTATCTGAGAGGAAATAGATAAATAAATAAAACAAAAATAATTAATAAGGATTGAATGTTTGTAGTAGCTTTCTTTCGCTTTTATTGTAAGCTCTATTTATATAAATATTTTCGACAGAATTATTTAGAAATATATTACTCAACCATAAAGATACGTATTGCTGTGGTTAGACTACCCGTGTTACCGCTGAGTGTATTTTAAGTTGCATAGTTTTGTTGTGATGATTACTCCGTTCGGTTGATTTCAATGTTCCGAGAATTTTCACAAATTTGGATTTTGTTTTGTATAATTTAGTTAATTGTATGATTTAATTAATTAAGTGTTAAGTTTTTTTTTTTAAATTAATTCCATTTATTTATTTGTCTATTGTTTGAGTGTACATTATAATGCGGATTCTATGATATTTTGGCGTATTGTTAGTGCGACTGCGTTGTACGTTTTTGAGAGAGGGATTTTTGTAAGAACGATTGTAGAATTTTTCAGGGAGTTCCTTGTTCGACTATTGACGTGAGTAGACGTATTGTTTCAATCTTTGTTGCCATTGTGTTATCCATTTTCATTTGGTAAATTTAACATTTCTAATTGTCTTTTATATAGCCAATCAAGGAATTCATTTTGTAATAATTGTTAATATATTGAAGTGTACACATTATAGATATAAGATCATTTATTATTTTTGTTCGGGAAGATATTTTTAGTTTTTATTCTCTCATTATAGTTTAGAGAGTTAATTTTTCCGTTTTTCGTTTTTGCTGTTTCATTATTAATTATCACACCTCGGTTGGGTGAGTGGAACCATTGTTCTTGCTTTTAGTTTATTTTTTGTAATTTTCTAGTAATTGTTCACGCTTAGTTTATTTTAATTTGAAACCACGTGGGTTGAATTTGTTAAGATTTTTTAAAATCTTCCTGAACAAACAAATCTTTTGCTTTGCATAGGAAATAGCATTGTCCTATTTTAATTTGGAATCAAGTGCAGTTTTTATTTTAGGCCAGAACCTTCAGTTCACGGTTTTTTCTGCACAATCTGTAATTTAACCCGTTCTTGGAATAAATTTGATTGTTAATTAGCATCTTTGGGTTAAAAATTCTGTTCTTTTATTTTATTTTAAACCTTTTCAATTTTTGGGGTAATTAAGAAAGTCTGATTTCATTCACTCACAATTTACTTTTCGTGGTTAGATTCAAGTTTTAATTCGCGAGGGTAACTCTGAGATTAATTGTTCTTTTATTCAAAATAAATTTTATTCGTTGAGCTAGCAAATTTTATTTTTCTTTGTCATTTTTAAAAATTCAGTTTTGCATTTTTCATTAATTCAGTCGGTACACAGCAGTATGTTTCAAGTAAATATCGTAAATTGCAAATACATGCATTAGAAAAAGCTTCAACAATGTCTCGTTCATAATTAGGTTGGGATTAGCGATAAGTGAAGTGTGGTGATAAGTACTACTTAAATTTAAATTCTAAATTACAATTTAATTTTGTATACTTATTATCACATTTCACTTATCACTAATAATTTTAAATAAAATAAAAAATAGTAGTGTTTAACGTTTATTTAACACACGAAGTAGAATTAAACAAACACATTCGTAGGTTGTTCTTGTTTTATAGAGATTAATATATATTTTCAAATATTCACATCAAAACTATTATATCAACCGACTAAAATATCCTCATGCGCAGAAGACGCTGTGATAGCCACGCCCCCATTTAGGCGCGAATGTTTTAGAATTTAAAAATGTTCGTTACAGGTGTTAATAAATGTTGCAAAATTGACAGGTCTACTTAATTTTCTCTTTATATTATATTGAAGAGGGCTCTGCGCACAGCTACAACCTCTTAACTATAGACAAATCAGTATTTTAGTGTTTCATGCGGTACCTTGACACGCTACCTACTCTCACTTCACGTAGTAGGCCCGAATAAACCAAAACACGACCATGGTTGACTGTCGTAAACATATTCTAAATTACAAGGATTTTTAGCTATTTGTAAATGTAAATCGTAAGCTTCTAATTCTAATTGACTAATTCCAAAATATTGATATTTAATTGCTAATTCAGTCAACATTTTTAGCCGAAGAAATCGCGTCATTCGCTGAACTATAGAAAAAACCTTACATTTGAATCAAAATTGAAAGATCGTAAAAAACTTTTTTTTTCCGAAATTTATGGGATATATTATCTGTCAACAAAATTACATCGAGCTCTTAAAATAAGGGAAAACATTTATATCAAATTCGAAAAGATTCACATATGTACGCAGAACCAGAACTAAAAAGGAACCAATCGCTGCCGAGAAGAAAAAAGTCGGAACGCATTTTAACAGCACGTGAAAAATTAAATATAGGAAGACATCTCTGCAGGAACAGCCATCAGTATCGAGGCCCGTTTCTCAGTAATTAGCCGTCCTTATTTCGTTTCTTTTTTTTTTTTCTTATTCGAAAGCGTAGCGCCGCAAAGCGAAGCCGTATCTCTTCTGTATATACGTCGTATCATAAATATCTATCTATAGAGAGACGGAACCGCTATAAAAAGAGAGAAAGGGGGAACGAGACAGCAGGAGTTTCCTTATTATATACAACGCGCATCGTCGGTAGCGAAAAAGCGGACAAGAGCCGGTTTAATGGGACGAGCAAGAGCGGTGGAGAGAGACGGCGAGGTTGCGCAATTGATAGAAATGAGGTCTGGTACCGTGCGCTCATCAATTTACTACTACTACTTCGTGTTACTATTAGTGTTAAACGTCGCTGAATTGTATGGATAAAAAAAAATGCATACAGAAATTCGTATATGAGATTCACACTGTCCAAAATTCACTTTAACGATTTTAGTAAAAAAAAAAAAAAATACAGTGGAACCTCGTTAACCTGGACCGTAAAAAAAAAAAAAGAAGACAGTATTTACAGAAGACTTCATTTCGTTGATAAACAAATATACACTTTTAAGCTGTAGTGTGTAATGTACTGCAATGTAATGTACTACAACAGTATCTATATTTATAATAATATACAGGGTGATTCTCAATATATGCGACAAACTTTAAGAGCTGATTCCTGGGGTTATTTTGATCATAAAACTTCATATGAGTTTATGTCTAAAACGGTTTGGTTTTAAAGTTATTGAATGTTTAATAATAAATTATGAACTATGACTAACACGATATAATATCACAGTTGATTCTTCAAAAACTATTGTGTTGAGAGGGAATTGTTTATTTGTCATTTCAATATTTGTCAATAGTTGTCAGAGTATTCATTCAGTTTATTGCCAGTTTCTGGTTACTAAAATGAATTACACGTATGCTAAGATGTGTGATATGTATTTCGTTTACGGACTTGCCAATGGAAATTCGCGTGCTGCTAGACGTCTTTATGAAGAACGATACTCGAACCGTATCATCCCGCATCATTCAATATTTGCCCGTCTTCACCAACGTCTTAGTGAAACGGGAAATTTTAAAAACGGACGATGATAACGGGCACCCTCTACAGTGAGAACTCCACAAGTTGAAGAAATGGTGCTAAATGAAATTCAGGAACATCCTACTACTACAAGCACCAGAAAAATTGCGTTTGCTTTAAACATTAGTCAGGCCACAGTTTGGAGAATATTGAAAGATCAACTGTTGTATCCATATCACATTCAACGGGTGTAGGCACTTTTGCCGGCAGATTTTCCGGAAAGAGTAGCTTTTCGTCAATGGATGCAACACAAAATCGCACAAAATCCTGACTATTTGGCTCAAATATTCTTCACCGACGAGGCTACTTTCTCTAGAAACGCGATTATTAATTTTCATAATAATCACATATGGGCCGAAGAAATCCGCACGAACTAGTGAATGCCCGTCATCAACATCAATTCTTGTCAATGTGTGGGCCGGAATTGTTGGAGATCACTTGATAGGTCCACATTTTTTTACCGATGCGGTTAAATGGTGAGGTATACCGCAATTTTCTTGAAGAGGACCTACCACTACTGCTGAAAGAAGTTCCGTTGCAATTAAGATTATAAATGTATTTTATGCATGACGGTGCGCCAGCGCATTTTAGTTTAGTTGCTCGCGAGTTTTTGGACAATACGTATGCAGATCGGTGGATAGGACGGGGAGGTCCACAATCGTGGCCTCCTCGGTCTCTAGACTTAAATTCTTTGGACTTTTTTTCTCTGGGGTCACCTTAAATCATTAGTTTATACGACTCCCATTGAAAATGTCGATGAACTGAGAAATCGTATTATCGCAGCTTTTCAAACAATTCGAAATACCCCTGGTGTTTTAGAACGGACTCGCCAGTCAATACGACGGAGGATAGAAGCTTGTATTGCAGTTGGGGCGGTCATTTTCAACAATTAGTATAAGTTAATTTTGTTTTACTAATTATTTTATTAATTTATAATAAAAACATTAATTATGTGAACTTACTATTAAACATTGTACAACTTTAGAACTAAACGATTTTGGATATGTTCTTATGAACTCTTATGATCAAAATAACCCCAAGAATCAGCGCTTAAAGTTTGTCACATATATTGAGAATCACCCTGTATAATATATAAAAATATTATTATTATTTATAATATCAAAGTTGGCCACGACTTTTGATGTAACCGGAAGTACAACATGGGTGACGTTATTTTTTCTAAATCACTGTCATTAAGTTAAGAATTTTTAATGGACAGGTTCCGTGAATCATCCTATATAGGTTTTAATCGGCATATATTTCGGTGATAACATTCTAAAGGTTAAAAGCGTCTTATATGACACCATTTTTTTTAATATACCATTAAATGTGCACATACAATTTACTAAATTGCACTCAAATCCCAGTTAAAAAAACATCAACCAGTAATAAAACAATATTTCTAAATCGTTTTTCTTGGCGATTATAAAACCGTTTTATTATCCCTATAATAGTATCTTGTATATTTTGATTTACGTATCTCAGAATCGTAAAACGAGTCGTAATAGCTTCTAAAAGCACCGGACACAGATTCATATGTACCCCGTACATACTTTGAAGTTATGCAATTCGGATACCTACATATGCAAATATAGGTTACATAAGTGATGTATACATACGCTGAGAGTGGTACCCCACATCTAAAAGTTGTATTATGCAAACTTGACAGCTCTAGGGATTGCATTCACAGTTTATCTCTCTACGTAAGTATATTTACACGCAGCTTAAGCTGGTTTTATTCTGTGGCAGTTAACTGTGCTGCTAATTCCACATAAATAGGTAGGAAATTTATGTCTCATAAACCTTATAGGAGTTTAGTTTTACATGTATGTACAAAGTTAGTTAGTTAGAATGGTGCGTTTATAATAGATTAACTTCAATTTCCTTATCTTTTTTTTTATTGGTCAAGAAGTCACTACATAAAATAGATGTACTTCGTCATTAGTTTCTAATTTCTCAAAAAGATAGGAAGCATCAGAAACAGGATATTTTTCTATCTAGATATTTTTAATTGCAAATTCTGCTGTTTGTTTCTGTTTTTGTTCTCTCTGTTTTATCACAATGAAGAACAAATTTTAGTTCGTTTTTAAGCTTTGTGAATTTCCCTTTTACTGCTAAAGCCATTGAATACTTAGAATTTTTATTTCTTTCTTCTTCTATGATTATATTAAAAATTGATTTAACCCAATAAATGTTGAGATAATATATAACATACAAAACCTTACGGTCTTATATAAATTATATATTGTCTGTCTTCATATATTTATTGTGTTATGGTCTTAACAATAATAACCCTGAGGGTTGGGAGTACCTACCAGGTGTGTCCCCGAGGTGGTGGATAGGGGAAAGGCCATCTTGTCAGGGTTCGCTCAAGACGAAATGGTTAGTGGCGGCTATAAATTCGTCCTCTTTGCTTAAAACCGGAGCAGGGTGAATGAAGACCGTTGCCGTGAACCAGTCCCCCCTCTCCCTAGCTGTCGTGTCGTGGCTAAGGGCTTGCACAGGGTGCTACAACGATGCCAGTTGTTGCTTTCGGCTACAGAAAGCCTAAATGTTAAACCAAGTCCCGAAAGGGATGAGGGGTCTTGGCTTAACTGCACGGACCGAGAGGAGGCAACTTCAACAAAAACCTAAATCCTAAGGTGGCGGACTAGGCTGACGGGATGCGTGGCTGGATAGAAGACCAGTCTACTAGTCCAACCTTGGGGCACCTGGCGCAACCCATTGTATTTAGCCTTACCTCTGCCTGTGGGGCTCTGTGGAGGTGGACCTTTTCTTCCCTGGGGATCAACCATGGAGGAAGGATGTTTATTAGTAGGACGACACCGCTAATAAACAGGAATTGGAGCAGGACCTCTATAAGAAGCCTTATAGCTTCTTAGTACTAAGAGTTAGTGGTGGGCAGTATCGATATTTTCAACTATCGATAGTCGGACCAACTATCGATAGTTATCGATAGTACTATCGATAACTATCGATAGTTGATTATCGATAACTATCGATAGTGCCCACAGTCTGAGGACATGTTATATCAGTAGAGAAATAACATGTCCTCAGAATTACATTGTATTTTGTTTCCTGCTATTCATTATTTCTGTTTTTTTTTTTTTTTCATTGCATGGTAATGATTATGTATATATTTCGTTTCATGGTTTCATCAATACCAGCTACTATAGATATTGCAAAAGAAAGAATTAGTTCCATTCAGTGAATGGATATGGAAATGGAATGACTGATAATCCAAACGTTTTTAATTAGCACAAACCGTTAGTTTATCTATAAAGAAAAAAATAATAACACATTAAGACGGACGATGCTTATAGTGTTTCTATTGAATTTGGGCATCCTTCTACGTTGTAAGCTAAATATAAATATATTCGTGGTAGTTATAGTTATCGATAGCCAACTATCGATACAATTATGTAGGCAATAAATCACCAATCAAATAACAACATCCGCCCCAATATGTTTACTATTTACTTATAGTATTTGTATTTACAACCCTACCTTAATTTTCACTGGAAAACATCATAAATTTATCATTTACGCACATTATAAATAGTAGCAGAATTGTTCACACAGTTAGTCTTAGTACAGCCTCCACCAGTATAGTTTGTAAGAATAGTATAAAATAAGTTTTAGTGTATTTGTAAGAAAAATCGAAACAAATCAACATCTTCACAAAAAGTCTTGAAGTACCTTTTTAAAAACTGCAATTAAAAAGGATCAAGCAAAATTATAGTTATCTATAGTCAAGACTATCGATAGTAAAAACTATCGATAGTTGCTATCGATAGTGCCCACCACTACTAAAAGTATTTTTGTAGTAGCTGGTATAATATAATCTTACATACATCTAAACGCGTATAACTCGAAAACTATCACATATAACTATTTAGCGCCTGGTATAAGTTTACAGCGATGAAGGAAATATGCTAAAATTTAATTTTTGGCGGACACCCTGTATAACTTTTTAAATTACCTTTCTATAGACTATCACAAAAAAGGCCATTATAACCGATTTCTGAAATTCAATAAAATACGCACAACATACGTCATTCCACGTTTATTGGAACACCCTGTATATAAATATCTACACCAATCGAAAGAGCTCACTAAACGGTACAAGTCCGCCATTGAAACTTTTTTCCTATCTCTTACCGTTTAAAAGTTATTCAGAAAAAAACCAAATTTGGGCTAAATTGCAAGGGGGAATTGCACCCCCGAAAGTTGAAGCTCCGCAACAACGGAAAGCGTCCTTGAGTAACACTCCATGGTGTCTACAAATTGACAAAGTTTCATCAAAATCTGCGATTTACAGTTCGCGAGATTTCCTTGGAACTGTAAAACTGGAATATGCTTCTGGATCTAATTTTGATATTCTCATTTCTAAGGCCCGTTTTACATTATACTTAATTTAGTATGAAATTTTGTATAAAATTTTATTTTGAATTTATAAAGAAATTTACCTGCATGTCATAGATAAAAAATCACATCTGAAATTGGTACAAAATATTTGAATATGTCTGTTTGATATTTAAAGTAAAAAATTAGTATGAAAAAAGTTATGAAAGATTAATATTACCGTAAAATGGCTGACCAAGAAGTTATTACTGTTATGGCTATCATCTTTAAATGTAACTATGATAGCTAGTCCGTAAAATATTATGTAAAATTGGATAAGTATGTGCCCTGAAGAAGATGCATTGTAAATTTATTAAATTCGGGATTAAGGACTGACGGTCCATTGTCGAACGGTTTGATGAACTTTGGCAATTTCCTCATTGTCTAGGTGATCTTGACGGACGTGGATAGACCTGGATCTGATAGATTTTACTTCTTCAATTATAAAGGCGCAAATAGTCTAATGTACTTAGACCTTCAGATGGTGATTATAAGCTTATCTTCTAGTGTTCTACTAAAAACTTAAGCTACATCGATATAGATGAAGTTGCCGAGGAAAATGTTGAAAATTTTGGTAAGGTGCAACGACCAAGTGGCAATAGATCTTGCTAATTTGCAAGACAAGTTAGGGATGAAATATAATTCTAGAAATAACATGCAAGTTTTTGTATGTATCCATCTTTTGTTATATAGATTATAAAACTGAGTATGTTCAACAAATTGTTATACAATCAATCAATTTTAACTTTATCTAGGGTAGTTTTGAATACTCAAAAAACAATTCAACCTGCTGACATGACCACGACATTATTCTAAAATGGATGGTGATACAGCGATATACGATAGACAACAGAATTTCCTTATGCTTTGACTCAACTACAAACTACATCGTGTATTTTTGCGTTGTCTATGTCAACTTAGATTGAACGATCTGTATAGTACGACAAACGCCGACCTATATCACTGGACTTAACCAACAATTCACATATTGCGCACGTATATTTCGTTTGTAAAATTAATGAGAAAATAGAACAGGTTCTAAATATTTAGTACAATATTTCGTACGAAATTTACAAATAAATTTTTCTGTATGATACTCTTTGAAATATTTAAGGGTGGGCAAAAAGTGGTGGGGACAATGCATTTTTCATTTCCTCAGTTTCTTGAAAAATGAGAACATTTAATTATGTTTTAAGTTATGAAATAGATCTGTATTTCACACTAATCATAACAAAGAAATAGTAAAAGGATCTGTAATCGAATAACGGCGAAGAAGAAAAAATCGGTTGAAGAGTGTCATTATGATCGTTACATTTTGTATATTATGTATGTGTAAGAGAAATTGAAAAATATTCACTCATTTGGGAGAAACTGAGGAAATCGCATTTTGTAAAACAGTGGGCCATCCTATAAAATTTATGATTTTATGCCCATCATAGAAGTGTAGCACTTTATTCGAAGATGGCGCCACAGAATTTTTAAAAAAATAATTTTGTTAATGTAGATCATATGTAGATTTAATCCATTGCTGATAGCCTACGTTAACTGCATTTTCATTAATAACAATAATACCGAAAATTTCTGTAAATAAAATGAAAAAAACTGAAAGATAAATTGTTACATTCCAGTTATGTATTTCCTGCGTTAGTCCAAATTATTTCCTTATAAAAATCACTCACAATTGAAAGATAATTCGTTATAAAAGTATTTATTTTTCCTCATAGCTACAATTGTACTGTACAAATAAATAAAAACTGCGTCTATACAAATTTTTTAGTAAAGAAAGTAATAATAGTGTAGTTATACATATCAGAAAAATAATAATACAGAAATTGCTAAATTCAAGAATATTTCATTACGGGCAAGCAATAATCGAGTTATTTAATGATCATCAATCGAAATGATGCCTGTCCATCATTCAATTATGTCCACCACTACTTTTTATCAGTTATCTCTTCAGTCTATGTGTTTCATCTCCTCAAGCAATTAATTCTCTAATATTTTATTTTCACCCTAACGACAACCATAATGTCTCTCCAAATACTAAATTGAATTTAAAAAAGTCAATGTGCAAAAATACAGTACAGTTGGAGGCATGGTGGTGCACAATATTCTTCGTGATATGATTTTTATATCTTCTCTAGAGGAAAACATCTAGCTCAGCCTTTTTGGTGATCGTAGTATTGGCTGTATGGATATTGAACGACTGCAGATTCACATGGAATATATATTTTTCTTTGCAGACTACATTTTCTTATTTCTTAAAGATGCATTTTTGGTTATGTCACTGCACAAAACACGTCGATATCACGAAAAGATTGACCTTTTCTAGTAATAATAGCTATAATAATAATGTCGCAACTAACTTATTTTGTTGAAATAATTTAACACCTTTCCATGTATTATTTTTGACAAAAATGTATGCGTTTGTACTCGCAATAAGTGCTTTTAGATTAGATTTACACAACAGTGCGATCCTCAGAGCGGCTGGGCTCATTTCAAGTTTTTCCTTGATTATTCAATTTCAGTAACAGAGATAATATACCAACACGGACATTTGCCACATATTCTCATCAACCTGTTGATTCTCATCATATATCCTACAATAGTGCTTTTTCTATAAAACAAATTAATAATCTAGTAAATAGGCAAGCACAGATAAGTCTCGAGCACTCTCAATTCTCCTTACAAAAAAAAAAAAAAATTCTGATTCCATTTCACGCTCGTTTATGTTATGTTTATCTGTTTATGTTCAAAAATGACATACGAACTTCATAAGCCTTGCATTTCATCGGCAATTCCCGGCGCCGCGTCGACACGAACATTTTCTGCTTTTTAGGCGGCAAATACAAATTTATCAACTTTTTTAATAAATTGAAATAAGTGTACCGATACAAAAATAAAATACAAAAAAGAAACAATAAAAATAAAGTTTTTTTTTTTTAATTTCTATTGATTCAATAATATAATAGTAATATTTCATGTAATAATTCCCTCTAAAACAAAACTTTTTTCCTCTAGCTACCCTCTAAAAAGGGAATTTCTCTCTCATATACACAAAAATAGCACCCGACCTCGTGATTTATGGTACCATGTGTTTACACAAATATACGAATGTATATATTATTTTTCGCCGAAACAATTTTGAAACAGGCCGCGCCATCTACATTTTAAAAGATTGTTAATCTCGCACCTCTTTGACAGAAATGAAATTTTTTATGTTTGTACGCCCCCTTAATAGCAAATTTATATCAAATTTTCATACTAAATTAAGTATAATGTAAAACCGGCCTAAAGCAGGAAAAAAAAACGTAAGATTTTTGAGGATACCTCAATTTTTTCGTAACATAGGGATATTACGCAAGATTATCTTTGCCAAATTTCTAATTAACGTATTAAAAACACGCGTACACCATCTTATTTAACTCATTCTCCATTCAGCTCTTAAAAATCCAGTCAAGTCAGTCAGTCAGTGTACAACCGCGCGCGGAATCCGTGCCGGCTGGTACAGTGGAACCGAACGCACAACTTCAGCGGTGGTACGCGCTGGCACAAAGAGAGCGCTACAAAAACGTAACGTAAACCAACATCAAAGGCAACGGAGGAACGGTTCTCGGATTGATATTTTCCCGAAACGCGTCTCGCATCATCCGTCTGTCTCCTTTCCTGCGTCCTCCGTCGAAAGAAGTGGGCGCGCGGGCCGGCCAGCGAAGATCAAAGCGACTCAGAGACGCACTTAGACGAAAATCGCTTTATTTTTATATTCGGAACGTTGAACGCGCGCGGCTACGCGCCAGTGCTGCTGCTGGCGTCGTCAACCGGAGTTCATGGAAGAAGCAGGACCGTATCCAGGACAGGCGTTCATCGAAAAACATCGAGAGAAGTAAAATTTTAATGATAGATGTGATAATGGGCCATCTAGTGATACGATTGAAAGATATTTAAATAATAAAGAAGATACCACTATTCAAGCTGCCCATCAGGAGAAAGTTTAATACCCAAACAATATTAGAAAAAATATATCTACTTTGTAAGTATGCTGTAAAAAAATGTCTGGTGATATTGTATGTAAAATCGTTGGTAAAAATGTTGCCTTTACAATTTTACAAATATATTTATTTTCCAAGTTTATTGGAGTTTATAATTTAGCCAATTATATTCTAATTATAGATCAAAAGTCAAGGGATTAGGATCTTATTGCTGTGTTTCATAAGAGGAAAGCTATCAACCATATTAGATGTAATTATTATTTTATGTTTGTAAGTCCAGTATAATTTGGATTAAATCGTATTAGTATTCATGGAAGTTGAATATAATTTATCGTCTCGATAACTGTACGATAGCCTGGTATCCTAAGTTTCTATTTTAATTGAATGGGGTAGTGACTCAATGTAATTCGTTGAAAGAATATGAATGAAAATCCTTGGTTACGTATGGTTGTTGATAAAAAAAGTCTGAGAAAAAGCTGTGTCATTTCTCATCAAGTGTAATGAATTAAACCATATTGCTGTGGTATATCTGATATCGAAGGGGATAAATTCACAAATTTGGTGTTTACTATATCATGGGTACATGTTCTACATGGGAATGATGCATGTGTTTGTTCCTAGTCTATTCATTACATCCTGATGTTATCACAGAACATTAGAGTTTGATTTGGATTGTCACTACAAGGAAATTGCGTCTGGAGGTACTCTGGCGTCTGTGTAAACCGATAAACGAGGTATCTGGTCAAAGTATTGTTTACATTTTTGTATAAATTAATGTATAACTTTGATAATATTTTGAGGTTACTGTTATTTCTTATGAGATTGAATTTTTTAGTTTTTATAAGTTAGTAGACGTGGTTGGTGGTTTTCTATTCTCTTATGATAGCGCGGGATATTTTAAAAGTTTTTTTTTTGAATTAAAGAATCTAAAATTATACTGGATAATTGATAATATTTGTTTTGAACATTCCAAGTAAGTATACTCACCTTGAGTAAGAGATCTCATACTCTGTGTATGTTTCCGATATAAACTTGTTAATAAATTATACATGTTATTAATGATTGCACTGTTTTATTAATGAAAGCTCATGTGTCTATCATTAAGGATACAGATGAAGGTATCTGTAAAGAAAAGGCAGATCTAATTAGAAAGCTATTTATTTAGTTTATTTATTTTTCTTTTTATATAAAAACATTAGCCGGGAAAATCACAATACTATTTATCAACGTTTCCATATTTACTGTCTTTTTCGAGAATGTTTAAAATCTACAAGATTAAAAAATGATTACTATACTACTAAAAAATACTAATAAGAACTAAAATTGGAAATGCAGTCTCTAATTATAATACCAAAACAAATATAGCAAAAAATACACAATATTTCTTAATAAAATTAATAAAACAATTCAACAATCACTACCATAAAACCAGATAAATGCAATAAAACAGTTATACTCTATACAGACGATTATAACAGACACAAAAAATGATAAAACATACCTTGCACTTACATCTGACCCTGTTACTAACTATCAAAAAAAGAAATACATTATTGGAAATTGGGAAATTAAAAATCTTATAATCTCTTCAGAACCTACATATTTAATAACACCTAATGCAGTACCACCTAAAACATATGGACTTCCTAAATTGCATAAACCAAATGTTCTCAGACCCATAATAGTGCCTTGCATACAAGTTTTCGTTTACAAACTTTCAAAATTTTTAGCTGTCTCTATTTCCAAAATTATTAACCAAAATAACTTAAAAAAAAAAAAAATTCATTTGATTTAATACTAATTTTAAATAAAGCTACAATACGCAGTAATTAAACATGTTATTCTTTTGATATTGTATCTATGTATACTAACATTCCAATTGACCTAATAATTAAAAGTATTATTACAAAAAGATTGCATGAATTCAAAGATCATACTAGTTTACCATTAACCAGCTTTTAACTGCAATTGAAATCACTTTTACTTACATATTTTCAACATAAAGACTTATGATAAGTGGATTAGCTATGGAAGGGCCCATTTCCTGTGTAATAGCACAGCTAGTGTAAGAAGATTTAATTAAAATTAAGAAAATTCTGTAATTAAAAAAATTAAATTTGAATTTAAAACTTAACAAACGATATGTAAATGACTGTTTACTTATATTTACTTATTTATTTATTTACTTTACTTATTTACTAATTTAACCAAACTTATTTACTATATTAACCAAAAATAAAATTAATTATATATTAACAGAATTTAGATATCGTCCACTAATCCAATTTACTTTAGAAACAGAAATAAATAATAAACTTACTTACATCATATATACACAACTTGGTCTACTAAAGAAGTCCTGAATACAGACAAGACATTTTAAGAAAACGTTTTACCAAATAATAGATTCTCGCAAAAGTTCATGTAATGTAGATACTAATTTACCATAATAAATTTACTCCGGTATTTTAGTGTAGTGCACCGAAATTGAACACACTGTAAACATTGTTTAGATAGCACGCATTAAATAAATAAAAATTCTATTAAAAACACCAAATACAGACATGATATTGTTTGACAAAAATACTCCAAACTGTGGTACTGGAAATGCCTGGCATAAGCATTCCTCCTAAACCCCTCACCACAAACTGCACTATAAACTGGAACGTACGTTTCAGATAGCCAACGCTATCATCATCAGCAAGAAACACTGAACTTAAATAACTACACTAAAAACTACGCTAATTTTACCTAAAAAAGTCAAGGTAATAATCACGGCAGGCTGACTGCCGCATGCTTAAACTAGTCACTAATCCTAACTCCGTCCTAATCTACTACTTATGCTTAATAACCGTAAAGACAAGAATTTAAGGGTCCTAAATCTGAATTCATTAAAATATGTTTGTTTTTATATTTCCATACACTCATAACAATTTAATTGTACATAGTTGTTTACGTTCTAACTATTTATATTGTACCTTATGGTTTTCTTCAAGCATATGTTAGGGCTACACTAGATTTGTCAAACCTTCTAAATTTAAGATGAGCCAATGCTCCTGTGTACGTGTTTTAATTGATCTTTTAGTTTGCCCAATATATACATGATCACAATCTTTACAAGATATTTTATAAATACCTGATTTGTCCAAATTATTCTACTTGATCTTTAGGGTTGCCTAAAATATTTTAAGACTGTTATTTGAAGTAGTAACTATGTCCAGATTGAATTTAGAGAAAATTTTGTAGACCTTTCGTGTAACTTGGATAAAATGGTAATTTGGAACATATTTCTTATTTTTCTTTTCACTAATTTCTAAGTATCACATTTTTTATTTTTATTTGTTTTGTGTTTTCTGATGGTAATATATTACAACGTCTTCTGAGAATCCATTAAATGCAAGCGATATTAATAATCTTCTTAATTTCTTTATTATATCGTTCTGAGACAGAACCGATATAATAAATGTATATTAATACCAGCAGAAAACACAAAAACAAAATAAAAATTAAAAATGTGAGAGTTTAAAATACGTGAAAAGAAAAATAAGAAATATGTCAAATTACATTTTATCCAAGTTACACGAAAGGTCTACAAAAAATTTTCTCTAAATTCAATCTGGACATAGTTACTACTTCAAATAACAGTCTTAAAAATATTTTAGGCAACCCTAAAGATCAAGTAGATAATTTGACAAATCAGGTATTTATAAATATCTTGTAAAGATTGTGATCATGTATATATTGGGCAAACTAAAAGATCAATAAAACACTTACAAGGAGCATTTGGCTCATCTTAAATTTAGAAGGTTTGACAAATCTAGTGTAGCCCTACATATGCTTGAAGAAAACCATAAGGTTGAACAATATAAAATTAGTTAGGAAACGTAAACAACTATGTACAATTAATTTTATGAGGGTATGGGAAATATATAAAACAAACATATTTTAATGAATTCAGATTTAGGACCCTTAATTCTTGTCTTTACGTTTATTAAGCATAAGTAGTAGATTAGACCGAGTTTAGGATTAGTGACTAGTTAAGCATGACGGCAGTCAGCCATGACCGTGATTAATGTACCTGACTTTTTTAGTATAGAATTAGGGTATTGTTAGTGTAGTTTTTTAGTTAGTGTTTTCTGCTGATGAGATGGATTTGCTATTGATACGTAGTCAGTTTAGTGAAGTTTGTGGTGAGGGGTTTAGGAGAAGTTTGCAGCATGATATTGTTTGTTGTAAAACACAATGTTTATATTTTACATTCATTCATCACTCGATGCCAGAACATTTGAAAGCCGGTCCTGTACTGCATGTACACAATAATCGAAGCTCAAATAAAGACCGAAACGAGTATTCAACTTATTTAATCGCCTTTTATGATAATTTCGATGCTATTCGGGGCATTCGATACCGTTTATATTATCAATTAAAATTAAAATGACGGTTAATGCCTCTAGGCCACCAAAATTTATAGGAGAAAACTGACAGGTGCTGCGGGAAACGCTTCACTAATAAATAAATTTAAAATCAAACTCAATTAAATCAATTATTTTTATGGTCGGTGACCACAATTTAAATGAAAACATTATTTAATGGGTGCGTTACAAAAATCTATATAAAGTATATAGATCGATCAACGCAGGATTTACATAACGTGTACATAATTTCTGTTTTTTTTTTTTTTTTGATTAACGTCTGCTTATCTGGTGTTTTAGTAAATAAAGTTTATTGTAAGTGACCAATAGATTAGAAAGAATCTTTATTAAAATGCTTAAATAATAGAGAAAGTTTTTCTATCATCTTTCAATTTTTTAACAAAGACGATTGTAACTGGAAAACTAGGGAACAACAGATTACTGTCATGACAATTGGAATGATTGGAATGTGATCAGTCGTATTTAATAATATAGAGATATATCGAATATTCCATTTGATAGGTGAATTTTGTAGCAGCATCTTTTAAAAGAAACTGCTAGTAATATGGCAATATATTTTCTGGAGACCTACACATTCTCAAAATATTAAAAATTTTATCCAGCAAATAGTGCTATTGTTCTTTTGTTGCCCGGTTAATTTTAATTTTATATAACTTGAAACGTTTCGACTTTCCGTTTATTCTTTTTTCCAATTTCTTTTTTATTAATTCTTTTGCACTGCTATACAGGGTGATTTATTACTTCACCGACGATCTTTGCTCATGTAATTTTAACAAAAAAAAAACATCCTACTGGCATATGTCCGATTTCAATTCTTTAAGGCAATAAAAGCCTTTTAAGTTTTGATTGTAATTACTTAAATGTTAATCTATATTGTTATGATTTATTAATAACAAAAGAAAGTGTGTTTAAGCACACACATCAAATGTCAGTATCAAGCCAGTCTTCTATCTTTGTGTATTCGACCACATGCTGTTAATGTAGAACAGAAAAGAAGCTGTTATTAATGCTGTAATTGACAATCCTTCAATTAGAATCTACATGATAGTCACATAGTCTGCATGTACGTCAAAATTTTGTATGGCGAAGTTCTTCATCTCTTATCATTCGACAAAATGTTCAAGCTATATAAATGGGGGATGCCCAACCACTGTTTAATTGGTTATCGCATCAACATGCGCAAAATAATGACTTCATTTCAAATGTTCTCTGGTTCGATGAAGCCTGCTATACACGTGATGGTATTAACGATTACCAGAATGGCCATATCTGAGTATTACAAAATCTGAATGCCATTAGACAAGGTAATTTTGAACAAAGATTCAATATCAACGTATGGGCTGGAATTGTCTACGAAAACTTATTACCTGTGCATGTGTTAGAAGAACGTTTGAATGCAGATAGTTAACAGATTTTTTTTAAATATCTTTGACTTTCTTGAAACTATACCGCACCAGCAGGATGTGCTTCCACCTCATCGCGAACGGATAGTTATTGAGTGGTTAAACCAGGATTTTAGAAACAGGTGGTTTGGTAATAATGATCCAATGGCATGGCCACTACGATCACCAGCCTTAAATCTTTTAGTTTTCTATTTTAGGACATATGAAGCAAATTGTTTATCAAGAGGAAAAATTAATACACTACCACAGAGATATAAATGCTGCTATTCAACGAAATCTTTTCGTTTTATGTAAATATTCAAGTGATTTTGAAAAACTTCAAATAATTGCAATCAAATCTTTGATATTTCTTATTTGCTTAAATAACTAAAATCCGACATGTGTTCCAATGATGTCTTTTTTTTTTTATTAAAATTACATGACCTTTCATATGGCATAAATCACTCCGTGTATTAATTAGTAATTCCGAAAGAAAAAGATTATCAGGTTATCGTTTCTGTTAGGGAATTGTTTTTCCTTCCACATCAGACTTTTCAGACAATTTCTACGAATCGCACGCTGTTTACGATGTGATCCGTGTATACCTACCATAAGATGATTTTTTTTCTTCTGTTTATTCTTCATCGTTCTCAAAGCCAGGGTGAACACAAGAAGGAGGACCTATTGAAAGAGAAATCGAGATTCGAGGAGAGCTGGTCGTTCCGTTTTTGTATACGGGTTAATGCGGCTTAGCGGCCGGGTTTGAAGCCTGTCAGTCAGTCAGGCAGGCAATGACCTTGATATATAGAGGCCCTCTGTGTGTGTATAAACAGGGCCGTATTATGGAAAATGTGATCGGTTCAGAAATTATAAAGCATTAGCTGATACTATCGGTTGATTATACAGGACATGAAATTTATCAGATTAAACTTTTCGACTCAAATTCATCAGTAAAAATAGTTTTTTTTTCTAAAAATTAAAATTTTAAACATCAAACACGAAAATGTAGGCATTAATATGTTATAGTCTTTTAAGTTTAAATTGATATGTTCTTTCAATTCAGTCCACCTTTCTTTGTTTCTTCAAATTTTGTTAATTATGTCTGTAATAAATTTTTTAGATGTAGAAAGTAAGCAAAGGCACTTTTCGTGGACACACAGCAACTAATTTATCCTCTATTAAACGTTTTCAAATAGTGGAAGTGTGATTTGGAAGATATAAAATTTTATTTTATTTGAGTCGAAGTTGTACACAGGGTGTGATTGAACTAGTCATGTGATGAACGTGGTTTCATTCGCCTGTATAGCTATGAGTAAATATTGCAGTGCGAAGCAAGACGTAACGAATGAAGATAAGGCTTTCAGTGCTTTTAGCGATAATGAAATGGGGTATATATTTCGTAAAAGGTAAGAGCAAGTAGCTCCATTCACGGCGTGGCTTTTATAATAGGTTACAGTTTTTGGGCAAATACCTTATTGATATAATAAATAGTAAATTGTTTACATACAAACGTGTGGCTACACGTTTATTCTCGTGAAAGATTTACTTCATGCACAAGCCCTTCATTAACGCAGCGAGTGAAGTAGACTGTTTGAAGTCGCATTATGAAGCGGACGATTTACCGTGAATGATGATGAAGGTTTCGTTCCCAACATTAGATTGGACAAAACTTTTAATGCGACCAACATTTCTATTAGATGTTTTTTTCTTCTTTTCTGATCTCTTCGTTCCGGTTTTCCTTTATATTTTATCGCGTTAGAATTCATTTTCCCTGAGCATGTCAGCGTTTTTTGAATGAATTTGTAGGTTTTTCCTGCTCTTATTAATTTTATAATTAATTAACGCTTCACAGATGTATGTACAATAATTGTTTCGCTGGATCCATGTTGTGAACTGGATAAAATAGACAAACTATTTGAAACCATCCATAAAACTCAATCCAGCACCCAATATCTTCGATTTTCTACACAATGCTACTATTATTTAAATAAATTTTAAATATTAAATGAAGTACCGATATAATAATAATTTATTTTATAATTTCCTTTGGAGTCACATATTTACAATCACTGTCCCGGACATATTGCACTTCCTGTGTTTAAGTTGTAATAAAACTGTTCGTATTACAGTCAACTATAATATCAATGACGATAGAGCTTATAAATTTTAGAAAGGCATCAATTGGATTAGGAGTATTCCTGCAACCGCGTTTTGGGTCAGGAACACTTTTTACAGTCTTTTTCGCGAACATTTTAGAAAGTGCTTGTACATGGTTAAAGTACCAAATTGTTTCATCAGCTTTTCCTGTGTCATTTACATCGATTTCCATCTCATCTATTTCCTCCTCTAAAATTTCTGTGCAGCTATCACACATAATTTCTTCCACAAGTTCTTCAGCCATCTAAGTCGTCTTCATTCTTCTTGGTTAAGTTGGTCTTCCCTTTCTAGTAACTCAAAGAGGCTTCTAATGTCCTTTTTAGTAGCAGTTTCGGCCCTTAGCAAATGGAAATAAATGTAAGACAACCAGTACTTGAAGAGAATACAAATAAAAACTATTGAACATCTTGGGTAGCCTTTATAGGTGGCAAGATAATTGTTTACATGTATATGAACAATTCTTCAAGTTAGTTCGTCATCTATTATAGAGTCTAGGCCACTACATTCGCGTCGGTTTATATTAAAAAAGTGGTAGCATATCTTCGATTATTTTTTTTTGATTAAGGATTATACAGGTTCAAAAAGAGCACATTTTAAAATTATTTTGAAGTATACAGGATGACTCAAAGAAAAAATTACACAGCAAAGTTGTCAAAAATTAAGTAGAACAGCCTGTATATTATGACATATTTTGATAGTACAGACTAGATAAGGGAAAGTTGGTGTTAGGTTTCTTATTCTTCTAACTCAACTAGTTTACGAGATAATTAACGATTCTTCAAAATGTAGACCAAAATTTAAGAGGCACGCCTGTCATGCATCTTTAAGCTATATTTATTTTTTAACTAAAGCATTACAGTCTATAGTGTCCCAGGGGATTGGTGTAATGTATGTTGATATTGAAATTAAAACAAGGGCAAATTCGTGTTCCAATTCTTTTTATTTTATTATAATGATGATGGTTTGATGTAAAACCGAAACATGTCGCAATAAATATAATAAAATAAAAAGGATTGGAACACGAATTTGCCTTTGTTTTAATTTCAATATCAACATAAAGCATTACACTTGATAATAAAATAAAAGTAATGCAAAAAATTATACAGGGTGAACCAAAAACATACTTTTAATTTTCGCTATCTTTAAAGGCAAGTAACTTTCTTATTTTAACTGGAACACCCTGTATTTTTTAATTTCAACGGTCTTTAAGATTGTATTAATGCTTCCTATACCTATCTGTCATAGTTGAGTGAGAAAACCTTAAAAAATTACCTGTAGTTAAAGCCGTCGGATACGATGCTAAATTATGTACACAATTTTGTACAAAAAAATTTAATACTAAATTAGTATGGTATCAGACAGGATTTTTTGTCTTAAATTTAGTATGAAATAATTTGGAACTTAATTTATTAAAACCTGTTCTAAAAAATGCATAATATGTATTCTCAAATTGCGCGCGCAAAATGCATTTAAGTTGATAGTGCATTTTAAACATAACGTCATAACGTGACATAACGAACATAACATAACCAATGAGATAGAAAAGTTTACAGTTTTTTCTCTTTTGCTGTGCTGCATATTTTCTTCTCGATAATGTGCACTTCACCATCATTATTGCTATTACCGACGCAATAGAATAAATAAGTATGTTATTTTTGAACAAACGACATTTTGTATAGTTATAAATATGAAAATATGGTTTAAAGGAAACAATATTAACCTCATTCACCGTCAACCTTGCCAGATACGATTGACAGCTGACGTTTCGATATTTGATGCGCATAGCGTTAATACAAAATTTTCATTACTAAATTTATAAATCGTGTCGGACGCAATCGTGACATGAGCAGACCATTTATTATAAAACAACTAAACTAAATTTAATCACTAATTATGCACTACATTTAACATAAAATTTGGTATCGTGTCCGACGGCCTTTAGAAGCATTACCTCTGAAAAATACTTGTGCTGTTTTACACAAAATTGCCTCAAATACGAACCGGAATTTTACCAAAAAGTTTTTAGTGTGCAGTAAAATGACTGCAATTTTTTACAGTACAGCTGCAGAATCTTTTGCGATTAAGGTTTTAACCTCAAAATCCATTCAAATTCACCTGAATTCCCTCCTGCCCTGACATCGTTGCATAACCCGAACAAAACCGCCGAGATAGAAGCAAAAACAGGCCGACAAGCGTCTTTGTTTTTACCCGTCAACTCGTCGAATGTCGTATTCGCCAGTACCGCTTTTTACCGCGTTCCCTGCGCCAAGGAGACGAGAATTCCGAAGACAGAGCCATCGCGATCCGCTCTTATAAGAGGGAACAAGCGTCCACGCTGCCACAGTCCGTCGCGCTAGCAAAAAGCAGTCATTGTTCTTGGGGAAACTAGTTATATATACGAAGCCAGAACGGATCGTATAGCCGCCATGTCGATCCTAAGCAAGAAGAAGTCGCTGTCTCCGTAGGAAAAAATCTAGACTGACTGCTGTTGCTTCTCTCTACTATATACCGACGTGGAATCCGTTGATGGAAACGCAATGAAACGTCTTTCCTCTTGTGCGAGTTTTTATCCGGGCAAGAATGAAGCTGAACCTTCTTCGTTTATCTCGCGACCATTACGTTGTCGGCATTCGAGACGAATTGGAAATTATTGCGTACATCCGAGCGATGTGGTCGTAGAGAATGAAATTGTTCGTCTCTCTGGATATGTAAGGTGGATTCTTGTATAGGAACAAAAGAGGCAAAATGGTTAAATATGTTACTTGCGTCAATACGCAAGTATATACCGAAATGGGAAAGAATTCCTTGTTTAACGATCTATTTGGATTGTAGAAGTGTAATCAAAATTATTTAACGTAAAATATGCAACATCCATTAAAATAACTGAAGAAACAGGGACATTTTATGTCTGATAATAAAGAACGTTATTGTACAAAAATGAACGCAAAATAATTATACACTGTCTGCAATTAAAAATGCACCGCCCATAAATTGGTTGAATTCTTTCCTTTATGAATATACTGTATATTCATAAAGGAAAGTACTGTATACAGGGTATTCCACGTAACTGGTTCATTAAAAGTTTATGATGTTCTATTATTTACTTATATTTGAGATTTCACCATTATTGTTCGATGGAATATAAATGTAAAATACTTTAACCAAAATATCACTTCCGGTTGACGGAAATGGATGTCAACTTTCTTATTTTAAATAGAATGATATAATTTTTTATTCATTTTTGGATTCTACAACTATAAATACATCAGTTTCATTAGCTATTCCTATAGCTACATGTTGCCGTTTTTGAGTTATTTAAGTTTTTCTTTTTTTTTTGAGTCATAATCATTGCATCATTGGAAAATTAATATCTCGGTTCATACCGCAAGTAGAGACTACAAATTTGCAATGTTATGAATGCAGATATAACTCTAAGAAATGGTAAACACACTTTACATTCTAACATACAGGGTGTTCAAAACTGAGGAACAAAGTGACATATTTTCAAATGCAGAAAACTCATTTTTTTTTAAATAGAACACCCTGTACTTTAATTCGGAATTAAGAAGTAAATATCATGCCCTATCACTTTATATCAGCATTTCCTATACCTATCTTTAATAGATTTTGAGATATGAGCGACTTTTTGTTAAACACACTAAGTAGCCCTATCTTTAAATGTTTGTAGCTGGCTCTGAATGGATTCACGTCAAATTCATTATTATATTTTTGAATAACCATACAAGAATGTCTGTTCGAATAGTCATTTCTATTAATATTGCGTTGTACGAAAGTGTAGTTACAATGATATACATAAACACTTATGGTTAGTCAATGAATTTGACATTAATCCGATTCAGAGCCAGCTACAAACACGCAAAGATAGGGCACTTAATCTGTTTAACAAATAGTCTTTCATATCTCAAAATCTATTAAAGATAAGTATAGGGAATGCTGATATAAAGTGATAGGGGATGATATTTACTTCTTAATTCCGAATTAAAATACATGGGTGTTCTATTTAAAAAAAAAAAGAATACTTAGTCTCTTTAACAAAAAGTCGTTCATATCTCAAAATCTATTAAAGATAGGTATAGAGAATGTTTATATAAAGTGGATAGGGGATGATGTTTACTTCCTAATTCCGAATTAAAATGCAGGGTATTCTATTTAAAAAAATTGAGTTTTCTGCATTTGAAAATATGTCACTTTGTTCTTCAATTTTGAACACCCTGTATGTTAAAATGTGAAGTGTGCTTACCGTTTCTTAGAGTAATATCTACATTCATAACATAGCAAATTTGGAGTCTCTACTTGCGGTATTAACCGAGATATTAATTTCTCAATGATGCAATGATTATGACTAAAAAAAGAAAACTTAATAACTCAAAAACGGCAACATGTAGCTATAGGAATAGCTATGAAAACTGACGTATTTATAGTGTAGAATCCAAAATGAATAAAAAAATTATATCTTATTTAAAATAAGAAAGTTGACATCCATTTCGGTCACCGGAAGCGATATTTTGTTAAAGTATTTTACATTTATAGTTCCAATCGAACAGATAATGGTGCAAAATCTCAAATATAAGTAAATAATAGAACATCATAAACTTTTAATGAACCAGTTACGTGGAATACCCTGTATACTGTAAGAGCCACATCAACTATGAACAGAAGCGTGCGCTTCATGCATATAACAACGTATCTAGCTGTTTGGGGTTTGGATGGTTCCTGCGGTATATCGTATTTGTCTTAGTTTTGGTTAATTTTCGCATATTTGTGAGAGTCAGGTATTGATTTCACACTCACTTACGTATTGCTGTGTACTGACTGTAATAAGTGAACTTGTAAATGAAATTTTAAAAATGAAAAAATTAAATAAGCTAGCTCAAGGGATAAAATTTAAAAGAGCGCAAAAGAACAATTAACCTCAGAGTTACCCTCGCGAATTAAAACTTGAATCTAACCACGAAAAGTAAATTGTAAGTGAAAGAAATCTGACTTTCTTAAATACCTCAAAAATTGAAAAGGTTTAATTAAAAATAAAAGAACAGAATTTTTAACCCAAAGATGCTAAGTAACAATCAAATTTATTTTATAAAATGGGTAAAATTACAAAATGGCGGAAAAAAAACCGTGAACTGAATGTTCTGGCCAAAAATTAAAAACTGCACTTGAATCTAAATTACAATAGGACAATGCTATTTCACATACAAAGCAAAATATTTGTTTGTTCAGGAAGATAATCCTAATCTTCAATTCAATCCACATGGTTTCAACAAAATAAAATGACAAAATTCGTGGACAAACACACGAAATTAAACAAAAATGAAAACTAAATGCAAGAACAATGCTTCTATTCATCCAACCAAGGTGATTGATAATTAAAAACGAAACAGCAAAATAGAAAAACGGAAAATTTTAACTCTTTAAACTATAATGAGAGAATTACAACTAAAATATATCTTCCTGCACAGAAATAATAAATGATCTTATATCTATAATGTGCACACATCAATATAATAACAATTACTATAAAGCGAATTTCTTGATGGACAGAATAAAAGACAATTTAAATTTAAAATCTCAAGAATTACAAAATGGCAGCAAAGATTTCAATATACATGTGCTCACGTTAAGGTCAACCAAGGAACTGCCTGACAAAATTCTACAATCGTTTTTCTAACAACAAACACGCAAACGCACAATTTACCGACAAAATCTAATAGAATAGGCGTTAACTCTAACACTCAAACAATAGACAAAATTTATACAAATTAAACATTATTGTGGAAAATTCTCGATACAATGATTCAGCAAAACGGAAAAATCATGACAAATTACTAGGCAACTTAAAATACACTCGCGAAAAACGGGGTGTCTATCATAGCAGTATGTACTGGTAAAAAAATAACTTCACTTAACAATAGTCGATACCAGTGGCGCGGCTCGTTACAATATTGAGTGGTGGGGCCAATCTCGGTCAACATAGCCCCAATAGCCACCCAAATTTGATTGAATCATATTTCTCATTAAGAGTTTTAATAAATGACTCTATGTCAAAGTCAGAATCGACCACAGCGAAGATACCATCTCCAATTCTTTTTTTGTTAAGAACATTCACAGCAGAATTTAAACTACCCAGAATTGTGAGTGAGCACTGTGTCTTTTTTAATTAGTTGATAGTAAATTTTCAATTCATTCAACTCAAACCCTCTTTATTTAAATTTCTAAGACAAGTTTCTGCAAACTTTTTCGCAAAAACATCGATCTAACATTCACTGAAGTTTGTTAGACAAACTATGGGTAAGAATACTTTATATATAGAGTTCTATTTTCCTTGCCAAACCTCTGATCTCTGTAGGAAGCAAATCCAAGAAAGGCAAAAAGTCTCAACTTTAAAGCGTGATTCTTTTGAACTAAATTGAATATGCAATTAGGCTGTTTGAGTCGCCAAAGAATTGTCTCCTTTTTCATCCTCTTGTTGATTTTAATTCTGCTGTTATCTCAAAGTTTGAAGCTAGTGTGTTAGACTTCTAGCGAGGGCTTCCAACCACCTTTAATAATTTTAATATCTTCTGTCAAACTTTGTAGAATTTTACTCTTTTTATCAATGGTCTGCAGTGTTTTGTATCACACAAGCAAAATAAATTTAAAGATCTTAATAAACCAATGAAAGATCAACAATAGCCTGTTTCCAATGGCAATTAGGCTAAATGTAATCTGCACTTGTGAGAAACTTAAGGTACTTAGGCAGAAGTACTTCGGGAGAGATCTATTGGAGCCCTCGAAGGTCCTCAAGTTTCCACTGGGCAAGATACTGGGCTTTATAGAGAACACCAAGCTGCTCGAGTGGAAATAAGAGAATCAATAGGGATGGTGCAATGAGCACCTTGCTCAAGTGCCCGGACATCAAGTGCCCACCCTACCTTGAATGAATGAATGAATGAATAGGCTAAAGTATTAATTTTAAAGGGACCTCAATAGCCAATACTTGTATTTTTTTATTTCCCTGTGAGGATCCCTGACATTTCAGAGCAACATACATAATGATTACAACATTATTTGGGGCGTTATCTGCTCTACTTTCATTTCACCAATGATGTAAATCCATTCTTGCAGAATTTTCCGTGTTAGTGATCTAAAGATAATAAAAAAATAAGCTTCCAATATGTATCTTTTAAGTTGAGAAAAAACTAATTGCAGTGAATAAGGATATATTGATGAAGTTCCGAATAACTCCGATCTTAACAGAAATAGAAATAATAAATTTAGGACCATTTCTTAATGTACTAATAATTATTTTTATACTGCGTTATAGATTGTGCAGACCAGTATAGCAAATTTAAAAAAAAAAAACTTACAAGATTAATGTTTTCAGAGATTTTTTTGATTATAAAATAAAGTTTAAATGAAATAATGTAGTATTGGGGTCAAACAATCCACGAAAAGTGTATACATACATGTAAACTTTTAACATCCTTTGTGTTCAGTTCAAATAAACAGAATCTAAGTACAAAAACACGTATTATGAGCACGTATCACTTTTGGTTATTACGTTTTTGTTTGATTTAGTGTATCATTGAAACGTAATTTTCCTTTGTGCAGCTACTTACTTTGACGTTTTCATATAAATGAATTATTATTATGGTTATTGCTAAGTTTGGCAAACATACGGGTGCTTATATAAATGTTTGATGTGGCTTTTGTTTAATAAATCGTTGTTGAGCTCTTTGAAGTGGAGTAATTTTAGAAATTTTGAATCATTCTTTTGATTTTTAGGAAAAAAGTTATTAGGCAACAATAAAATTTTATCGGTTCCAACGTTATATTTGGAAACACCACTGTCTATTTATTGCAGCAATTCTCAACTTTCTTAACCACACCTAGAAATACAAATTCAATTTTTAATCTAATTGCGTACACACTAAAAAAATTAGATAATTTTTCTTGGTGAAAATCACTCACTAAAAACACACTTTTAGATCATTTTCCACAATCAATGGGGATAAATGTACAAAATGTTTTACGTGAATATTAATGGAAAAATTTCTGTTTCTTAGAAGAGAATCTTTAACACTGTAATATTACTAAAAAGAATATTAATGTTTCTCAGGAAAACTTAACATTTCTTATACAATTTGAAAAATTACAGTTAAAAATAATATCTTTTATTCAAATAAATTATCTTAACAGCAAAATAATATTTTTTGGATATATGATATTAGGTACTTGCGATTTTTTTAAAGAAATTATTTATTTTATACAAAGTCGGTACAGTTTCAGATAAAGTAGTAGTAGAATTACGTCAAAACTGTATTACTAAACCGTAAATCATCACGTCATAATATTCTAAACATACAGGCAAAAATAAATAATAATAACAGGCAAAAAAAATTAAATTCAAAAATTTAATTCTGGAAAAATAAAACTAAGTTAGCTTTGAAAATGCTGTTATTGACGATGTGTCACTTGCATATTCGCCAAAAATTAAACTTCTGTGCAATAATTTGTTTAACAATGTACATTTAGCGAACTGAGCGTATAGAAATTCTCATGATGGTTGGTATGGCGACAGAAAACGAAGTTGTGCTCAGTAGCGACTCTTTTAATAAAATTCATCCAAACGGGAACCGATCTCCAGGACGACGGTTTCAAAAACCTTACAAAGATTTCAAGAAACTGGTAGCGTTAAAGACCGTGCAAGACCTGGGCGACCTCGAATTATTACCAACGAAGAAAATTCTTTGAATGTTATGTTGGATGTGGTAGAAAATCCAAAAAATTCAGTACAACAGTTGGCGTTGAACCACAACATGATACAAAAAATAATGAAACGCGAAAAATATCATCCTTATAAAATTCACTTGCTACAAGAATTAAGTGACGACGATTTTGACCGCAGAACCGAATTTTGCGAAACTATAATGCACAGAATACATCAGGATGGTAACTTTCTTAATCGAGTCCTCTTCTTCTCTGATGAGTCAACTTTTTGTCTAAATGGATATGTTAACCGCCATAACTGTCGATTTTTGTCTGACAGAAATCCGCATTGGATGGAGCAGGTTCATACGCAGCATCGACAGAAAATAATGTTTGTGTGGCATTATTGGTCGAATATCGTAGGTCCTTTTTTCATTAACGGCAATTTAACGTCTGAAAGATATATGCAACTTTTACAACAACATATTGTTCCACGACTTAGGGAAATATTTCCAAACCACGGCAATCGAAATTGTATACCAACAGAAACCATATGGTCTCAACAAGACGGAGCACCGTCGCATTTTGGTCGTCAAGTGCGCGAATATTTGGATGGAACATTTCCCGGTAGATGGATAGGGCAAAGGGGGGCTATTGAATGGCCAGCTAGGTCTCCTGATCTGTCCTCACTTGTTTTTTTCCTGTGGGGTCATGTAAAAAATCGAGTGTATGTCAACAGACCATTACAAATCGAAGACCTACAAGAACGTATAAGAAACGAAATTGGCAGTATTTCTCCAAATATTTTGATTGATTCTTTGTAAAATTTTGCTCAACGTGTTCATTATTGCCAGGAGGTAAATGGAAATTATATCGAACATCTTTTGTAACTTAAAAATTATGTAATTTCTTGTTTGACCCTTCGTGCCATTTTAAAAAATCAAGTCAGCCTTGCATCCCCAGAACAAATGAAGATAGAAATTTGAAGAACATCTTAGACGATAGAATTTAAATACTTTTAACCATGTACCAAATTTCAACAAGTTTTGTTTAATAGTTTTCATAATATTTAACTGTATCCATACTTTTTAGTGACCCTGTATAATAGCAAAGTTTTCTGGCCCATAGTAACAAATACGTTAAACTTATTCTACAAATACAGAAATTGCCATGCAGATGGCGGTTCTCCTGTTTCACTACACCAAACTTTCAAAACTCGATATAAGTTTTCTAAGACAAATATTTATGTATTAACACATGATGCACAAAATAGTATATTAAAAGACAAGTTTCATTTTGACGTTTCAAAGTACGAATTCAGAGTTTAAGAAACGAGTGGCGTAGCCACGAGTTTCTTAACTGAATGAGTGCTTTAATGTCAAATGAAACGTGTCTTTATGCTATTTTGCAATTAGTTTAAAATTTCTTCTTTTGTAAAGCAAAACGAGAAAATTTGATAATCTAGGGAATTTTGTGGCGGTTGTCACCAGTTGTCACCTTGGTTTAGCACAAGATTTAAATTGACAAGTTAATTTAAAATTGGCACATTTTTGAAATTTGTTATATATTATATTACTAAAGTAACTATATTATAATATTTAATATGAGTTCTACAACTTTTCATGCACTCCGCCTGAAATACGGCAAATTGCTGAAAAAACCATTAATAATTTATTTCCGGAGAAATCGTACACTATGTATCAAAAGCGATACAAAATTTTGAAAAATGGTGCAAAGAAAAGGAAATTCTTCATATTTCTGAGAAAGTCTTACTTCTTATTTTGAAATGCTACGTAAAGATTATAAATCGTCATCATTATGGTCGATTTATTCGATGTTAAGATCGTGTTTAAATGTACATAGAAATGTGGATATATCAAATATATGAAACTTCAAGCATTATTAAACGGCTATCTAAAGGTTATCAAACAAAAAAATCTAAAATTTTAGAAGAAGAAGATATTCATAGATTTTTGAAACAAGCCGATGATAAAATATACTTAGCTATAAAAGTTAGTGTTGTTTTTTTTCGTTACTTTTTGTAAATTCTTTATATCTAGGTTATTTTGATAATAGAGATATAATGGAGCCTGTAGGCGAGAAGAATTAATTAATATATGTGTGGAAGATCTTCAATACAATTCCGATTCATTATAGTCAACATACCTAAACAAAAAACAATGTACCCAGAATGTTCGCAGTGACTGATGTAAACTGCATCGAACTTATAAAAAATATAATAATCTGCGGCCTAAAACAGTTACTCACAAACGTTTTTTTCTAACTTATCGTCATGGCTGCTTATTAATAGCCCTATCGGTATTAAACCATGGGAAATGTTCCTAAACAAATTGCCAGTTTTCTTCATTTACCAGATCCTCATCTTTATACAGGACATTGTTTTGAAGATCCAGTGCGACACATATAGCAAATACTGGAGGTGATATTTTAACTATAAACGATTAGGTGGCTAGAAAAGCACGGCTGTTGCTGAAGGTTACGTTGCCTCTTCTATGAAAAATAAAATTGATGTTGGAAATATGTTTGCACAGGAAAATAATGTGAATCTACCTGGAACTTCTGGGAATGGTTCACAGTTTGAGTACTCCAACAGAAGTAATATCACTATCGCAGAGAACGATAATTTTCAACAGAATGTTTCTACTGCACACGGTATCACTATCACTTCGAAAGATAATTCAAACGTTAATATAAATGTTTATAATAGTTGTACTATTTCAAAGATTAATTAAAAATACCAAATCTTACAATGAATTTTAATATAATAACCTCAAACTTGCTTACAAAATGTCATATTGACATCTCCATTTCTGTTGCAATGTGACCAACTTAAAATAAATCTGCTTAAATGTTCCATTTCTATTACGCAACTAGTGCTGTAATAGACCCTATTACGGCACTAGTGGAATAAATGGTATGGTTACGGCACTAATTGCAAAAATATAGTTGTGATTATTTTTTTGTTCACCGTTGGTCTATTCTATGAAAATTAACCATCAAGATTGAAACAAGGATAAACGTTACTCATTCTCTCTTTTTACTCATTTCTAAGCAATTCAAGCTTAGCGACTTTTAATAATTAAACCAACGCGTACACCGTAAAATCTCGATAAAATAATCACCAGCCATTAACTCAAGGTATACTATCTAATTTAAAACCAATTCATTATGAGATTTCCTGTATTCCCAAAGCGATCCGAATATTGTATCTTCGTCTCTCACGGTACCACCATACACTTCGGGCCGCCGTTCTCCTTCAATCATTAGAAAGCCATCCGCTCTTAAACCTGTCCTAATGCTTTTGAGACTATATGCTGAGGAGCGTAGAATAGGAATGCGGATACCTCTCTTCTGCTTAATTAACTGGTGCCGTCTATCCGTGGAGGGTAGAGTCTCCAATAATTACGAACGTCTATGACTGTACATTAATTGTTGATTCGATTTTTTTTTTATTATATCATCCTGTATAGATTCCTAGGAATATTTGTCTAAAGATAACGGGACCTTCATTAATTGATGTTTATGTTCAACTGTGATTTGTTGAACTGCCGTTTTGCTTTCTTTTTTTCGGTGAGTTGTTGTTATTGCGTCAGTAATGAGTGTAACAATGTATAGTTTTGATGAAGAAGATAAAGTTTTAATTTGATTATAGTAAAGTCTGAATTTAAATTGTGAGTATACACTTGAGTGATTCCGAGACCTCAGGTATTACGTCAATCAAACCATGAAATTTGTGGAAAATTATGTTCAAATGATTTCGATTGAATGACGGGTGAACCATGTCTTCTCTAAACACTTTCAGTAATTGCGGTTGGGCATGTAAGCCTGCTGGTCTGTTGCTATACCTTTGTGTGATACAGACATTAAAGAAAAGAAAATGCACAAGTCGCCAACACTTGTTTATTTAATATAAAAGTAATAAATAATAGTTATTTAAGATACAAATGTAAAAGGTCACTCTTTATTGCGCGTAGAACTGCCATTTAGCATATTACTCTTCTACTAAGGAAACCGTTTTTTACTTACTTTAGTGAAGTCGCCATTGTTGTTCCTAAAAGTATGAATTGAAATATAAAGTTTGTAACAATAATAATGATTGTAGATGAGTCTCAAAATATCCCTCCAGGAGTTTTAGAGATCGCACAAGCGACGACGTTAACTTTAATGTCTGAGATCTCACGAGCACAATATGCATTGGTATACAGGGTGTATCAGATATAGAGGTAAATATAATAATATGTAGCAGCTGTAATCATATACAATCAAAAAGTCTTAATGCACAGGGGGTCTATCTGTAAGCATTAACGAGAAAAAAATATTTTATAAATGCCGTGGGCTAGAGCCGCACCTGTGCCCAACCTAAATGCTGTCCCGAGTATACCCCCACATACCACTATCATTCAGCCATTACCGCTGTTAGTTTTGTGTGGATCGCTGCTTGGAGTGCAAGCCACTTCGAACATTTTATTTTAGATTCTTCCCATCTCGAAAAACGATCCTTTTCAGGACCATCATGATTTCATATAAGAAAATCGAAGCTTGATGCATCGGCAAAAGCGCGGAATGTATAGATTCATTTTCGCGCGACATCATAGTAAAAAGGCGTGTTTGCAAATTTTCTGTATCTGCATTTATTTCTGTGTAATTCGATTCAATTCATTTTGCGTTATATGATTAAATAAATCCAAAAGAAATAACTCAGATTCATGTGGTACTGTTTATTAACTAACTCTCGATTCGAGTAAAAGAAAAATATTTACGTTTTTTGTAACTACTGAAGTCGCATATCCGGTGAAACTCGAACGTCTTATCAGGTATTAAAAATAATACTTTCTAGACTTACGTAGAATGCTCTTAACAAAAAAGGAATGTTTATTTTATAGAAAGAAGAAATTTAAAATGCCTCAATTTTGCTATTTTTACAAGGGCACACAGGCCGATTGGCCTTTATTTATTCAGAATGACGTTAAATGAACTTACGGCATACCATTAAGAATAATACTAAATGAGTGCAATGTATTTATACATAATACCACGTTTAGCGGGTGCTTAACATGATGTTTCCTTGCATCAGGCCCGAACTAAAGAATTTTTGGCTCTAAATTTTACTTTTTTTTATTTTTTAATGATGAAATCCAGTTTCGGCGGGTGTGTACTTTATATGTCGTGTAGTTAACACCCAAGCAAAATTTACTTTTTTATTTGATACACCCTGTATAAAACGATTTAGGAATTGGTATGTTTCAATGAAAGTGAGGAATTTTACGGAGACTGTGTTCCTTGTTTATTTTTCATAAAGGAGTTTTTATATATTTTTCATAGTGAAATCTTTCCTACTATACGAAAAAGACATCCATCTTAAGCAGTTTTCTAAATTGATAATATATAAATTATATGAACATCCAATCTACAGGATTTCATTATAAGAAATCGAAAGTATTCAGCAGCAAAGATGAAATGTACAAAGTTGTAAACAAAAACCATAAATCTTAACATTTAATTATTAGCACTGAAACGAGAGAGACATGAAGAATATCATTGAAATATACGGAAAATACACCAGGCTTAAATCATCAGAAACAGCACATAATCGATTGTTTGTCTGTTGCAATAATGGAAAGTGTTCAGTCTACAGGTAGCAACCAAATAGCTAGTTATCTAAAGTTGCTTAATACACATACGTACACTGGCCATATTAGTGCCGTACGCAAAGAATAGTGCCCTAGGCAACCAAAGTTATTTTAATAGGTACCTTTATATTGAAGTTACTAAAAATAATTGCGGGAAATTTAAATTTTATACCAAATATCCAAACAATATTACTATTAATAAATGAGACATTTGCTACGAAACACGAAATTGGTAAATTATTTATTCTAAATGAACTAGTTGTCGTAAGTCAACACTTTACTTGCGCCAATAAAATAAGATATTTGGTTTTAACATACAGTTTTGCCATGACACATGTGCAATCTGTTTGTAGTAGCCAAATTATCATTTGCCTTTAATATACTTGTAAGAAATGCTGAAATAAAGTTATGACGAATAATACTTTTACTATCTATAGACATATAGTGAGTGGTCATAAGCAATCTTTATTGATTCTATTACAATTGAAGATACGAGTGGATGAAGGTGCTATGTCGCATTTTAAAAACTGTCTTTTTTGCATGAATCAAAGTGTTTTGTACCCATCTTTCACATAGCACCATCGAAAATTCCAGATATTCAAAAACCCTAGAGTCTTATGAATGTATGAAGGGGTTATGTTACAATACTTTTGAGAAAAATCACATAAAAAACTTAATTTCTGAAAAAGTTTGATTTTGTAACATAACACCTTCATCCACTCGTGGCTTCAATTCTTTGTTAAAAGCTGCAACGCATCCTTCAAGTCCCTAACTCTTTAAATGATCTATAAATTTCATTGTAGGTTTACAGCAAACATTAACACAATTCATCAACGGTTAAAAATAAAAGACAAAACTGCCAATACCTGCAAAAGTGCGAAGTAGATAACGTACCAAGACAAGGGCGCGCACGATGCAGTTATGACAATAAAAATATTTTTGATTCCAATAACTAAATTAATTGCCAGAACACTAGCACTAATTTACTGTAATTAAAAATGTACTTATTACCAGTAAAAACACATAGATAATAAAATTTATTTGCATCAAGAGAGTTGCAGCACTGAACGCAAGTATGTTTAGAACAAGTGAACAAGTATGTTTAGAGATATCTATGTGGTTATTCCAAATTAAATGATATTTGCAACAGATTATGTGAAAGAAGCATAAAATCGCGATATCAAATCAAATTTTACGCAGAGAACTAACTGAAGAAGCAAGCAAAAGCTACCGATTTACTGCCTTCTAGATTGAGAAGTCACGAGGTGTTTAGAATTCTTATTAAAAATTATCTTAATTGTGAAATGAATAAAAATAATGCTATGAATAAAAATAAAATACTGTGTACTGATGATACCAGCATAAATGCAAAATGAAAAAACAAAAACAAAACTGCATTAGACTCTACAAATAAAAAGGACAATGCAAATCCTTCAACAAATAAAAGACAAAATTGTTCTAAACGAAGAAAATCTTATATCACAAAAAATCCACGTGGTCTCAAAATTACAACACACTAAATTAATTTAAACGTGGACACCTTCTTTTCACCTAAACCGAGGTGATTAGCAAAGAAAACTAATTTTAAAACTAAGAAACCGAAAATTAAACTCTTTAAACTAGAAAAACAATATCTTCTAGAACAATATATAATAACTGATCTTACATCCGACTTGTGTACACAATAAAATACAACAGCAATTATTAATAAAAGAGTTCCTTGAAAGATGATAAAAGTTTCAAATTAATCGAACAACATTTTAAATAAAAATGAAATTACCAAAATTGGCAGCAAAGAAAATAAATTTAACTGTACTTACTCCGCAATCTTTCAAGAAACTGAGCCTCTGGGTAACACGGTCGCATATATATAATTTACAATTGCGTGCCAAAGCAGCGCATGAATCGCAAAGAAAATAAAAACTAGAATATTACAGTGAACTATATACAATACTGGTAAACGCAAAATGTACAACTGAATGAATTTAAATTTAAACAGAACAATTAAAATAATTCCAACAATCAAATCAATTAATAAAATCTTATCCAAAAATAAAAAATTAATTTCTGAGAGAATTTGCCCGACACATAGATAAAGATTGATCTCTATTAATAAAATAACACTGAATTTACAAACCCCGGGGTGTCAAACCACAGCAGTATTTATGCAAATGAATAAAATATTAACCTTCTGACTGATATTTTCTTTTTTTTTTATTTTTTGTAATTGTGCAGTAAAACCTTTATTGCATGATTTCAATAAATGCCAACTTTTAACACTGAAAATCATACAAAAAAAAACTGTTACTTTTTACATGATCGTAGATAATTATTCTTAAAAATTATACTATATTATTGCCATTAGTTAAAGAATAAATTTTACAACGGCTACTTAGCTTTTGTGGAACTTTTATAATGGAACAATAAGGGTATATTGTTGCTTTGAATTTCACAATTCGCACACACAATTCTGCATGTTTTATTAAAAAGTATTGCAATCGGAACTATTCCATATCACATCGTAGATATTTTATGATCATCGCTAGATTTCTTAAATCTTTTATTATCTCATATATTTTAAAAAAAGACTTACTAGAATATTTAATAATCTAACGACGATTACTAAAATATTTACGATGTTATACGGAATAAATCCGAATGTCTGATTTTGGTCATGACGATTTCGTATTATGCATTTGATGAAATTGCCCGTATTGGCATAACAGATTATCTAATCAGACATTCAGCGATGTCCGGTTTTGTTTGAAAGCATGTGCTTGAGATAGTTGATACTTGATCGAATGTCCTTAATCTCCTAATGCGATTCGATGGGAAAGTATATAGATATTATATCAAGCATAAACGATTTTTTTAAAATTTTGTTATGTTATTATATACATAGATCATCAAATCAGAGTGATCCTCAACTTTCGCTATTTTAGGATTTATATAAACTGGCATTAGTCATATAAATAATGACAAAATACTCAAAACTGTGTGGCACTGTGTACACATTTCGGTAGCAAAGCTATCATCATCATCAGCATTAACATTAAACTGTATATAATAATGTAATTTCTTTTAATTTCAGTTGGAGAACTTCAGCGACATACTTAAACATGACTGTTCGCCGTATCTACGATTGGTTCGTCTGTTCTGTATACGTTCCTATGTGTTCCGAATACCTACCCGGGGCTATACCAGCTTGCAGAGGACTTTGTGAGGAAGTTAAGAATGATTGCCTGCCAGCTTTGTTAAATGCTGGTCTAACATGGCCGCAGAAGATAGATTGTTCGAGGTAAGTCCTTTACTGACGGTAATCTGAAATTTATAATTAATCTTTCGAGGAATTATTGATAAATATTGCGTAATTTCTTAATATAAATCTAGCAAAAACTATTGAAAACTTTAGAGTTTTAATTTTCTAAGTGACTTGAAAAAGTTCTTCAATAGAAATTTTAATTTCAGATTTCCAAATATACTGGGGCAATTAAATTAGGAACACTACAGGTGCAATTCTACTGTGGCAACACTAAGCGACATGTAGCCTCCTACATGTTTTCGTTGCTTTGATTGAAAGACTTTGTACAGCACGCATACTACATGTTGCTTAAATGTTGCCTTAGTGGAATTGCATCTTAAAAATAATAGCTGTATTGTGTTGTGTTTAGTTTCATGAAATCCAGCTGTATTGTGTTGTGTTTAGTTTCATGAAATCCACTAAATCTTATAAGCTGGTCATATTATCGTTTATTTATCATAAAATGAAACTTTGAACATTTCAACTCTGTCAATTTGATCATCCTGCAATAAGAGAGCATGCATGTGAAATAGCTAGAGAAGAAACCATCTTTTTCAACACAATATTTAATTGCAAATTCACAAACGATCTACTATGCATTTGTCAATTATTTGTCATTAGTCTTTGTTAGATACTAAGAATGTATCATGAGGCAACTAAATGAAGTTGTAAGAGCCGTAACATTAATTGAAGAAGGATGTAGCTTACATCATGTTGAAAGATAATTTGATGTTGGACTTTATCATGCACAGGGTTTGAATCGGTACTGGAGACACTTTATTTATCAAAAGTTACATAGTTACATTTCATCCTAAATCCCGTGATACACCTAAAGGTACTACATTAGGCTACCTATTCTAAGTACTACATGGATTTCATACTAAATTGAAATGTTCCTATTCTTACTAAATAATTTCCCTATGATTCTTAATAATAATAATAATAACAAAAATATAATAAATCGGTCAGCTGTCAATTATTATATTTGCGTCCATGCAACGGCTTTAGTTATCTCCCAGCATTCACCAGATCCCAATCCCTGAGAAAAAGTCTCAGATCTTGTTACTGATATTCGGCAAATTATTATTATCTTGCTGAGTCTAGAAGAAGCAGCCTTCACATCCCCTCAACTCCGACAGCCATACCGTCTTCATGTAGCTGCTCTGTTTTTCACACATTATGTATTTGAAATTGAAATGGGACAAATCATCGTAGTGATCTAAAAACAAACAAGATAACAGCAGTACTTAATTCTAATACTTAACAATACCTTAATCATAATTATTTTAACTAATAGTAATTAAATTAAAATTGGTACTTTAAATATTTATTTATATACCCCCACTATGCTACAATATGTTATGGTTCGCTCGCCCACAAACCGATGTCCGGGTTAAAATAAAACCACTTGTTCTAACTACGTTATTACACAGCAATACAATACGCGGTTTCGAAAAGAGTAATTTTACTTAGGACAATTGCAAATCACTTGTCTAACACATGTAACAGCGAGATACACGGAGTGTTTGGACAATAGGATGATTCTCTCTTGTTTCCCGAAGGGCATCCTTATATAACCTTTAGGTCGGCAATATTTCCCAGAATCGAACGCAACGGGTGGTCCTTCGCTGTTGCATGTTTTTGGTAAACAAACAGACATGAGTCGGAATTATGCGATTGAGGGTGCTAAAGTTATAAACCAGTAAATATGTATTGCGTATAGAATTGACGGCGAATGTTAAAGAAGTGGTTACAATTGTATACAATCGTAACTAATATAAACAGCAAAAGGCTTTAAGGTAATACAATGAATTTGGAACTGAACAGTAATGGTAAAAAGACAGAGTAACGTTAAAATTGGACCAAGAGTCGTAAAATGAAATGAAGGGACAGTTCATAACGTGAAGGTAAACATAGAAATAAAATAAATAAATATAATAAACAATACGTGGTGGTCGCGCACACAAATCCTTAATATAAAACTAACAATTAGAACTGCTACTAATAATTACACTACACAAATCGAGTTTAGGTAATGTTATAACAAATATAATTATAATTTAACGCTAATTCAGACCACTAAAGAGTATGAAGTCTTCATTTATAAATACGTACCACCCTACTAACTATCTAAATACCATACCGTAACCTATCTTAATTCTTTAACTGCATTACTAAAAAAAAAATCCCATCATTCGACCGACTCATTATTTATAATATCTGTTTCGCGTCGCGGCCAATTTAACCCCTTAATTAATGCTCCAATTTGCATATGCGACCATCACATTCAGATAAAGCATTCTCCGCTGTATCTACCCCACCATATTCACAACGCGAATCATTAACCCCCTCGATTCTACATAAAAGTAATTTCAAATTACCGTGATTCGTTATTAATTCTACCGCCTAATACGACAAATTAAACGTGCAACGTTACTGATAAATTTCGTAGTCCACCTCCCACCTACGCTGCTAATCATCTATCAAGTTTATCCCTAAATACTTTTTTTTTAACTACGCTAGCCGAAATTAATCCATTCCTAATTATCACGCTATCCCCCCTAGATACCACCTCTTTTACTAGTTGATCCGCCTTCTCATTACCGATTGTATCTACGTGAGCCCTAGTCCAACAAGTCTCGAATTGGGCGCATACAGGTTAACGTGAAGGACTGGTTCAGGAAGTATACAAGTTTGAAAGACGATCCTGCTAGAGCTCTTATAGGCGCTAGAATTCTATTTCAACATGATAATGCAAGACCACATGCTTGAACGAACATCTTCTTATAAACTGGCCATCTCTTAATCCAGATCTAAATCCGATCGAGTATTTGCGGGACCAGCTGGATCTAAAGATCCAGGAGTCGCTCTTCAACAGCTTTTGGTGGCACTTCAAGAAGACCCATACCCCAGTGGCGGCTGGTGCATACGTCACATACGGGGCCAATATAGTGATTGAAGTTCGTGTGCTATTGTCCGAAAAATGTTACGAACTTATACGAAGGAATTAGATCATTGTATTGGCCCTTGTAAAACGTAAACAACAGCCGCCCCTGCCATACTTCAAGAGGATATTGAAAAAAATGGTTGAAAGTGACGAAAATGTCGGGCAGTCATTCAATCTCATATAACGGGTTATTAGATTTGCTTTAAAGTTTTATTTTCTTGAGTCACTTTCTTACGGCCGGTTTCATAATGAAATTAAAGTGCCTTCAAGATTTAAAGTGGACTTTAACTTCGAAAATCCGTTTCATAATTTCACTTTAACTTTAAACTAGGCTTTAAAGGTCCTTTAAGTTAAAGTCTTTATTTTGCGGCTTCACCTCGTAAAAGTAAACTTTATTTTCACGCGCAAGCGTATAACCAGGTATAACCAACAAAGCAGAGCGACAGCAGTTTTAAAGAGTGTAAACATAACCAAAGGTACTGCACTGTTTTGTATTACTGCAGCACTTTTTATATCCTGTTTTGTGTTCAACGCACCTTTGCTATTTTCAAAATGAATATAGTAGGAACAAGGTCGAGTACATCATCATATGAGGAGATAGAAGTGGTTGTAAGAAGGCGAAAAGTGTATAGAAATAGAGAAGACTATTTCAATAAATACAACGAATTTTTGCTGAAATTGGTAGATCTGATCTTTTTACTTTTATCGCACATTTCAATTCTTAATTGATTCCAATAGGAAACAAATTAGATGTAATAAAATTTACAGTCGTAAAATTCTGGTAGACTAGGGTGGGACCAGACCACAATAGACTATGAAAATTAAACGCGCAAAAGTGTCGGTACGACCAACATAAAACAGATAAATAGCAAAAATTACTATGAACAAGTGTTCCCAACATTCAAACATTGCATTCAACTTGACTTTTACTAAAGTAGGATGCCATTGTCTTTATGAAACGCAGCAAATTTAAAGTGACTTTAAAACCGACTTTAATTTAAAGCTGACTTTACTTAAAGGTACTTTAACGTTTCGATTATGAAACCTAGCGTTAGTCTAATTTGTTTGTTCATTAAGAATTTTTTTTAGTTTATTATATTGTTTAGCAGTGTTTAAATGTTTTTTTTTTTTTTGACAGATATGTTTAAATTGAACTTATTTTAATTAAACATACGATAACATAACCAGCTTACAAGTTTTTGCCCAGTTTAAAAATACAAGAAATATTCATCTAAATAAAATCTCCACAATTTTAAAAAATTTTCAATATAAATCTCTAAAATATCCACATTTTAGATTTCCAGAGCCACCAGATCTTTGCATGCAACAGCCGGCCGAAGAAGATAACCACCATTCGAACCACGTCAACGATTTCCTGAATGGACGAACACATTCGCGGCTTTAAATCGATCAAGAGTTGTCCGAGAAACACCATCTTAATCGACAATAATTGCGTCAAAGTTTGTAATTCGGACTCGAAATATTCCGCAAGCGATCGCCAATTGTTCGAGGTAAACGAATAAAACAATAATACATCGAATTAATCAATCTTAATTTCCCATTTTCTTTTTTTATAGATATGGAGCGGAATCAGTTCCGTCATCTGCATCATCATAACAGTCTTCGCTTTCCTGACTTTTATGATAGAACCGAAGAGATTCCGCTGGCCCGCTAGACCTACTTTTTCTAACGATTTGTGGGTTTATATCGTCCTCTATGTATCTGTTACGATGGATTCTGGGTTCGTTCACATGCACAGGTTATATCTCCATTTAATTTTTTGATAATTCCATATTAATATTTGTATTTTTCTGATCACAGGTGGCGCTTCAATCATCAAACCCTACAATTTGCTATGCGTCAGCATAGCTTTGGTGATAACCTTCTGCGAGTTCGCCTTCTGCTTGTGGTGGTGCATATTCTGCTTGGTGTGGTACCTCAGCGCCGCTAAAGAGTGGTCGACGGAAGCTATTGAGAGGATCTCCCAAATCTTGCACGCCGTAACCTGGACGACATCGACGATGCCAGTAATCTACTCCTTAGTGACGAACAACATAACAGTCAACGAATTTTCCGGCCTGTGTGAAATAAACAGTTACATCTCGATAATTTGCCAGATGATCTTCGTCTTGGCCGGTGCTATAATGGCAGTGCTGACCTCAGTGGCTCTAAAGAACGTACGGAAAGCCCTGATATACGCAGGGAGATCCCCGTACAAACTGGAAAGACTAATATACAGATTTGTTGTGATAAGTTCTGGAATTTGTTTCCCATTATTCATATGCCTAATGTGTTACTTCGTCGATACTTTAACGGTGGCGCTGATGAAGACTTGCTTGAGATTGCTCAGCGCCATTTTCGCCGCTTTTTGGGTGTTCTCGTCTAAAACTTTCAAAAGTTGGAATAAGATCCTGCGACCGCCTTTTTCTAATCAAAAAAACTTTCACAACGTGCCTGTAACGAAAGTTTAGCGTACGCTATAGTATGATCGTTTGTTTGTATATTATTTTTCTATGAAAATTGTTTGGATGTATCACTATATACAACGAAGCTCGAACAAGGATTGTTTGCGAATGATTTTTCTTTTTTATTCTTTTAATTTTGCACTATTTTTTTATGTATTATCGGAATTATTGTGATATTTCTTAGTAAGTAAGTGTAAGTATTTTTATATTGAATGAAGAAGTATGCTTGAAGCATGTAAAATATTTATTTTTTTGTACATTTAATTCAGTATTTATATATCACTTGTATTATATAAAAAAAATAGATTATAAATAGTTATATGTTGTAAATAAAATTAAATAATGTTTTCCGCTTGTGATTTTATTTTTAACTCCACCACAATTTCGTTCTGTGATTTTACATTTTATGCCCTTTTCGATAAATCAAAATTTTATTATTAAAAAATAAAATTGCTTATGCCAAATGAATATGTTAATTAATTAGATAAAAGTTAAAAACACTTAGATATTTTTTGTCAAATAATTTCTTAAAATAAAATTTGGAAAGGTTTCTCTAATCTCGGTGATCAAAATTCAAATTTCCCGCAATTATTTAAAATACCGCCAAAATAAAAATAAGCTGAGAAGGTCCGAGGGCTCCCTCCCCCTTCCCCTGTTAAATTCGTCCTTCAGTTGAGTAAAATATACACCATTTTTACTTTGAGCAGCACTTCTTCCATTATACTTTCCCTCTTACATCTACTTTATTTATGAAAAACTAAATAATTACAAGTCTTACTTCTACTGAATGCGTATATATTACAGTATTACCAACCTATTCATTTCCAGTGTTGCTAACATATAAAAATTTAATCCGTTAGATGACTTGAAATTCCGTCAGATTTGAAAAAAATCCGTCAAATATTTGAACCAGTTTGAAATCCATTCCTAAACTTTTGTACCTATGTACTGTGACTTTCCCGTGCCAATTGGAAAAAAGATCGCTTGGAAAACACAATCACTTAATTTTTGATATACTTAGAGCCGTTTTACACGTACGAGAATTTTTACATAAATTACTACAAAAATTATCCCAAAAAATTTGGTGAGAATTTTCGTAAGAATTTCTGTCGTGTAACTTCAGGTTATTTTACACAGGAATAAATTTTAACCGGAATTTTCACGATATCTGTTGCAAGCATAGAAATCCTAAACAAATAGCAGTTAACCGATAAACCAGCAAAATATGGATCATAATTGTTTAGATTTAGGTTACAACTGAGAAATGCAAATGGAAGTAACCTTATTCCTGTGTAAAACGACCTGAAAGTGTCGCGACAAAATTTCTTACGAAAATTATCACCAAAATTTTCGAGATAATTTTTGTTATGATTTCTGTAAAAATTCTCGTACGTGTAAAACGGCTCTTGAAAGAATATGGTAGTAATTCCAAATGAAACTTACTGATTTGGTGATTTATATATGTATACATTAACGGAAAGAACATGTTTCCCCGATTTCAATTCTTGAATTTAGTTGAGTTGATTTTAGACAAAATAGGTGCTAAATTCAAATTAATTCGAACGAACTTTGATCGACTTGCAAGTGCGTTCAACATTGGTTTGTTGTTATTAGTCACTGCAAAGAATTTATCAGTGCATTAAATCATTATATGACGATGTTAAACGTTACAATCCATATCAAAATTTTAGTATAATGTATATTATTACAAAAATTTACTAGAAATTAAGCTAGGTTTGCTAGTTTTCCGCTAAAAAATCCGCCAGCAGCTAAACGTGCAATTCTACCGCCAAATGCAATGTTAATTAAGCTAGAACTAACGGAAAATCCGCTAAATTGGCAACACTGTTCACACACACAATCACATACTATTTAATTATTTACAGTAATTCAACATAAAAAAATTAAAATCACTAAAAGTGCTATACAAAATCGTAGGAAATTTCATAACCCAATATTTAAATTACCAAAATAATTGTGGAAAATTTGAATTTTATTATGTGGACCTCTTTATTGTGGGCGCACGCCATCTGGCGGACAGGAAGATAAATAGATAGTGTGTGAAATGTAGAAGTAACGATTGTAACCAAAAAATAAAGCATTGTTTAAAAGCAAAAGAAACGTTTGTAAAACAAAAAAAGAAAATAAGATCGACCACCCTGGCACCACGCTCACATTATTATCATTTCTTTACTCATTTGTAAAACATAAGTAGAAAGTAATCTGTCATTAATTTGTCTCATATTGACGATTCTATGATAATATTTATCCATGCACATGCGCCATCTTCTTTACTATTATTCTAGTATACCTAGTAACTTTCATGATTTTGATTTTACATTGGCGATGCTCTTATTGACATTTAAAACCGGCTATTGGAGCTGTCAGATTTAGCCGGAGTAAATAAGTTAGTTACGCAATTTATCTTAAAAAAATGTTCGCTCTAAGCCGTGTAACATCAAACGCCTTGAGGTAAATATGATAAAAGAACCCCTATTCTATGTAACGTCGAACATAACTGTAAGAATCAGCTAATTAACCTGTCCAATTTAGAAATGCCAGATCGGCTCACTCACTGCCCGACTTGCCGTACGCATATGAAGCTCTAGAACCGATTATTTCACGCGATATTATGTGTTTGCACCATCAGAAACATCATCAGGCTTATGTAACCAATCTTAATGCGGCTGAAGAGAAACTGAAAGCTGCCCTTGCAAAGGGTGACGTAAGGTTATATCAAGATATTCTTTTATTATAGCTTTGAGTAATTTAAATTTACTTTCATTGCAGTGAACAAGTAGCTTTAAGGCCTGCATTAAAATTCAATGGAGGTGGTCATATAAATCATTCAATTTTCTGGCAAAATTTGACACGGAAAGCTTGCGAACCAAGTCGAGAATTATGCAAGGCAGTTACAAATTCATTTGGCGACATGTCCAAGATGCGTGAAGCCTTATCTGCTGCCGCCGTTGGTGTACAGGGTTCTGGTTGGGCTTGGCTGGGATATGAAACTAGGACAGGTATTTTAATTTAGCTAATACTCAAAATGCATTCTTTTCATTATTAAATTCATTCGTTCAACCAGGTTGTATTCGTATAGCCACTTGCGCTAATCAGGATCCATTGCAAGGAACAACAGGTTTAATTCCATTATTTGGAATTGACGTTTGGGAGCATGCTTATTATTTGCAATATAAAAATGTCCGTGCTGACTATGTGAAGGCTATTTTCGACATAATCAATTGGGATGATGTGAGCGAACGATACAAGAAGGCAAGCGGCGGCTGTTAAGGTGATCTGAGAATATTTGTTGTCGATAGAAGTAAAAGTACCTAGACTTTAAGCTGCTTTATTACTTTTAATATTGTGAAAAAATGCATTTTTTTATTATTAAATAATAAATAAGATTCCTTCTGTTATATTTGTAAAATAAAATTTACTTATATGAGAAAACTGCAAATAAATACTCTTAAATCATCTTAAAAATAGTTGTTGCTTATTTTACCTCAAATATAACTTAAAAATAAAACTAGTGTAGGGGATACAGGATTAATTATAGCTTTGCATACTGAACTTTGAATATTCTAAAAATGCTTCTTGCTTTGCACTTTGAAATTGGTGGCGTAAATAGAATTGTGATAAGAGTTATTTGAGTTTATTGTTGTCGATGTTTCGGATTGAATTTTCTCACAAAATTTGGGAATTGCCAGATTAAACTTGTTTATAGTTAAAAATATCAATTAATATAAATGAATTTAATAATCAAATTCTATGTTTTTAAATTTCAAACTTTAACTTTCAATGTTTGATCGACTTACGGCGTAATATAGTTTAACTAGTAATAGTTTAGTGTTAGTAGAATAAGATTTTTCTCATACTTAATTTTAGCTTGAAAAAGATGCAAATTCTAGCGTCGAAACGTTAGAGATAAAAGCTGTGGTTAATAAATAATATTTGCTCAATTAATTGTGGCCTTTTAATTAAATACATTTGAATAATTATTTTTATTTATTTAAGTATCTGCAAGAGTAAATCTGAATAATAGTAGCATTTAAAAGCATTTTCGTTAACTATATTTGGTAAACTAATTGTAAGATATATAAATATTCCACGCAAGGGTGTTTTTAATTGACTATCTTAATAGTAAAAAAGGAACATCCACACTTGCGCAATGTTTAAGAAGAAAATACTATTATTTTCAATAAATAATAGGGACGCAATAATCGAAATACATATACCTATAAAGTATCAGGTAATGACTGTGATATTTACTTTTAGGCACACATAATTATATTACAGGTAAGCTGTGTAATTTAAATGTTCTATTGAATTTTCACTAAAATCAATAATAATCTTGAATTGAAAATAATAAAAAAAACATACTAAAGAATTATTCGGGTATACATAACCGTTCGAAAGTATTTGGACGTCCATGGATTTAGGAAAAACGATTTAAAGGGGGAATTAAGAAGCGAACACATATTTTTTTATTTACATATACACATATAATTGCATACCAGACAGTAAAATTACATATTATGTCTATACTTTTCTGAATCGTCTATGTAACCTTTATTTTTGATAACGCTGGCAAGAGACAATCCCGATATTCTTGCATTTAGTTTTGCCAACGTATCTGGTGTTATCTTGCAGCTTCTTCCGCATATCAGAGCCTTTCAGGTTGGTGCTAATTTTCGGACCTACGGTAGCTCCACAATATATATGTATATTGAGTAGTTTCACATCGCCGGTAACATGGGTTTCAAACATGGCGCCCAAAGAAATTCGTGGTGTCGCATAGGTGGGTGAAATAGTAACTAAAACTATTTGAATTTATTTACAAGCAAAAATCTAACCTACAAAGCCGTTCCATTCTGTCATTTTGTTATAAGAGTGACATTGATGTCGTGCGATTTTCTGTCAACTGTCAGTCTGTTTGAGTATATAGGTTATTTTCGTACCCACTTTGCAATTATTAGTTGCAAATAAATAGTCGCCAAACGCCATCGTGAATTTCCTGAATTGTGAAGAAGTGAATTGATAGACAAAATATCAAAGGCGCCGACACTTAGTGAAACTAGTGGATAAGGTTTATACTGTGGTACAGTGTTGCCAACTCGTGGGAAATTTCCCGATTCGTGGGAAGTTTTGAAGTCGAAGAGAAAAAGGGAAATAGCATGGTATTCGTGGGAATTTTTTTTTTTAGCAACGTAGTGATATCCTAAAATACAACGTATTTACCAGGTACAAATATAGAAGCTATGCTCTTCCGAAGTTCCAAATACGCTCGAGGTCGCGCAGTTGCTCCCAACCACGTCATCAGCGTGTGTTCATGTTATTCTATGATATTTTCATTGAAAATTAAGATTAAAATTATTATTCAATTGTGATTTAAAACACTTTGAATGTATACTCCATTTACATGTGGATTTATTATTTATATTTGTTCATTTCTATTTATTTGGTAATGCGTAAAAAGTTTTATTGCTTCAATAGAATGGTGCGACTATAACAGCTCACTGGTTTATTTGATTGGTAGAAGTGGACCCCAACCGCGTCATCACGAGATGCGCAAGATCCATATCTTTGTATATTGGTACCATGGTTTTGCGCATTCGTGGGAATTTTGTTAAAAAAAAGGGAAATTTTGATAGTTCTCGTGGGAAATCCTATGCTTAAAGGTTGGGAACACTGCTGTGGTAGCTCGATCGAGTTTAGATCGGAACTTTGGGAAGGCCACTCCATCACTTTGATAAATCCGTCTGCTTGTAAAAGTGTTGCAAATAGTCTTTGCACAGTTTAGATGTATATTTTGGGTCATTTTCTTGTTGAAACACAACACTCGAACCCAAAATTCTTAATCCTGAGGAACCAGTATTGTTCTCCAAGATCTTTTTGTACTGTATTTTCTTTAATATACCCTCGACTCTTTCGCTATTTGGCGATTGCTTTTTCCGGCTTGATGATGCAATTATAAGAGCACGCGTTTCTATATGTAACTATTTCCGTTTCGACATGGCTAACAGTCTTTACCACAGTACTATGATTTCACAACGAATACGTCATCGAGGACAATCTCGATAATCTAACCTCAAAACTTGTCGTAGATATTAAAAACATCATTGCTAAAAGAATCCTTAACAGGAAGACTATTAGAAGAACTTCTATAAACTTTTATTCCATTAATCCCCACGTAGTGATAATAATATAACCTATTTATTTATTTATTGCAGGTAATAAAGTAATCTATATAATGTTTCTCATGTAGTATTCGAGTAAATTTATAGCTTTCCCTATGATTATTCAATTTTGCCAGAAGGAATTGCACAGAAGCTATGTCGTATAAATAGTTTAATAAAATGTGGGTGCCCAAATACTCTTGAACGGTAGTGTATACTTATAAGTATACACAACCATTCAAAAGTATTCAACAAGAATTAGTATGCTATATTCTTGTTGTTGATTACTTTCTACTTGTATCTGCTTATAATGAAACACCATTTCTAAATATAAGTGCTTTTCTTTAATGAATTAACAATGTTGTTTTATTACACACTCTTGTTACAACTCTATTTGAGATACTTAACTTCTTGTTCTACACTCCACTCTGTACTCTCTTTGTGTATGTGTGACGTTTTTCTGTGCCCAACCCTCAAAAACGAAAAATCCCTATCTAATTGTTAAAATCACGACCTGCTTGATAATTTTTACATTGAATTGAATGTTACACCAGGTTCCGGTAACTAGCGACATCTGCATGACGTTTAAGAACATGAGAACTACCTTCTTGACACAGCTGATGACAATGATGACAACCTGGTTTATATCAAAACTAAATAGTACAAAACTATTAACCAAATAATTATACGACTGAAATAACTAATAAGATGTGAAATACAACTTTAAAAACCTTAATAGTTCGGTTTTTAATGAAGCACACAGGTTATTTAGTATAATTTTGACAACTTTGCTTGCAACAGCTTTGGTACTTGTCAATATGGCGTTCACTTAAATTAGATTGACATTTTGCTGTCACAATCCTGCAACCGAAGGATAAGCAATTTTCCCAAAAAAGTCCGGTAAGTGGCGCCAGCGGTGAACACGTGCAATTCGTGATTCGACGTACACCGTATAAAGCAATCATCAAGCAGGTCGTGATTAAAATATACCAACAATTCTAAACTACTTATTAGGGCTCTAAAAAAAGGTAAATGTCTAGCCATCTATAGCTAATATTTTACAGAAGTGTTACAAGAAGTCCTACTATCTGACAAAACCAGACTTAAAATTGAAATTCTGACTTTTCATTATTAGCATAGAAGATATTTTTTTTAATTAAATGAAAGACAAGGTTGTATAAATCAAACACCAACATACTTAAATAATATATTAATAAATCGGGCAATTTATTCATCTGTTTTACATAGTTCAACATAAAAACATTAATAAAAAAAGAAATACACAACTTTATCGATAAAACTTTCTTCTTCGTTTCTAATAATAGTAATAATAATAATAATAATAAACGATTCTACATGGGATTCGAAAATAGATCGTTAGTTCCACTAACTATTAGGAAATGACGAATATTAAACACTCTTCATTACTATAAAAACAAAGACATTAAAAGCGAACGAATATAAATTATTATGTAGAAGTGATCCCAGAATATATATATATTTTTTTATCGAGATAAAACGCATTTAAAACAAAAAAGAAAAAAAAAACGAAAATCATTGTTTTATTCACCTATTTCGAATATTCATACACTATGATTGAAGCGAAAAAAAAAAAATATATTAGTGCTACGATGTATAAAAACATAATCTCACGGTCATGACATGATAATCGGCTGTTATCATAGTATTAATAGAATGATAATAATAATAATACATACTATAATAATAATAATATTAAAACCTAAAAAGAAATTAAAGAAGAAAAAGAACGAACGATTACATATTTACTTATTATAAACTGTTCCTTCTCATTAGGAATTTACTAAACTTCGTATTTCTCTTCGCAAACAACCACAATAATTATATAATGTTATCGCATTATCCATTAGTAGTAAATTATATGTACAATTTTCATATACTGTTCGTCAGTTTTTAGTTTCGCAGTAGAAGGGGTCCATTAGTTCACCACACTACAAAAAGAAAGTACGTTCGATCAATTCGTGATTGTGTCTATCGATCTTTTTAGGATATTTCAAATGTTGTTCTTTCGGGACACAGGTTTCTGGATTTTTTCTCATCGACACAAAACTTTCGGAGGGCATTATATATAACTATGTACACTGCCGGCCAAATACAGAGGAACAAAAGGTGAAATTTAAGGGTGAAGTATTTTATTTTTTGCAGGAACGAAACAATCATTATAGACGTAAGTAATTTAATGATTTAAAATTTACATTACTGATTTAAATAGAAAAATAATACTTCGTCATAATGACAGCTGTCGCAATGTCAAAAAATTCTGTATTAAGAAAATAAATATATAACTCACTGATATATGATCTTAGATAAAAAGAAAATATAGATAAAATATTAGGCCTGTAAATATATACGTATAAAAAATATTGTGATCTATAAGAAGTAAGGAATAAAATATAATCTGCAATTTGATTCTAAAAATATACATTTTTACAGAAATAAATTTGCGCATTAAAAAAAAAATACTTATTGTCCAAGGAACTGATTTACTTAGTAACTTATTTTATAATTTCTTACGATTAAATTGTTTCGTGCATCCTCAATGATAAAGAACAGAAATCAAATAGGAATTGAGGATTTTTATTCCGTTGATTTCTTGTTGAAAAACGTTCGTAATTCTGATTTGATTTTGTAACTGTTGCAAATGAAGTTATGGTCTAGATTCTATAGTTGAGAGAGCATTAAGATAAAATATAATTTTTTAACCGTCAACTAGTATGGTTCGAGGAAATTTACAAATTAACAAAACCAGCTATAACAGTTAAACAGGAACACGTAAAAAAAGCGTGGTAGTTAGTTTGGGAATTAAATTTTGTTTAAAACAAAATTTTATTGTGCTAAAACGTATAAAACTTAAATAGAAGTGGTGTTCAAAAATGATTGAAATATTTGAATTTTGAATTGAATTCGGTTGGTTTAAGAGTTTTATTGAATGAATCGTTGCACGTCATTGACAGAACCTTCGGAATAGCCAGTATAAAGCAGTGAAATTACCTGTTAACGCTCAACACTAATGTTACAGTGAAATGTCTATTAGGTTGCCTACCTCAAAGTAACTAGTTTGTAACTGTAAGGAAACGTTGCCACGATGCGTGTTCATGACATTGAGGTTATGGCATATAAAGTCTCAGCATAATCAAAACTTTTACTGTCAAATTGAAGTTTATGTATGAGTAGATATTGTGCAACATAGCGTCAACGTCATTAATCAGCTGCAATGATTCGTTCGGTGAAAATCCTATAGAAATAAAATCGTTATTATGTTTCATATAATTTATCAAAGTTCTTCATTCTTACTAATGAATGTAGAGTGTTAGGCGCTTAAATTTCACATGCTATAACTTACTCATTTTTAGAACTAGGAAAATGTGTGATAGCCACCCCTCAGTAACCACCTCTTTTTTTCCAATGCAAATTTGCTAGTTTATAATAAGAATTGTGCTTTTCTTAATCTTTTATCGTCCTCATTTTGGATTTTAAATAAATTCTCTAAATTCCTCCCACCTAAACTTTAGTCAAAAGATTCAACTTCAAATATTTTTAAAACAGTGTGAAAATTGTTTTAGATAAATTTATTTTATTTAATAATAAAAACAAAATAAAAGCAAAAAGAATATTTATAGAATAATGATGGATATAAGCTTAAATATATAAAAAATAATAAATTTTACTTTAAACAAAAAAAATACTCTATTACTAAAAATGAGATAGAAGTGTATTTTATAAATTAAAACATTTCTGCAATTGCTACACCATAATTTTTCTAATTGTCTGATATTTCAGTGTCCTATAATTTCGATTTGCATAAAGAATCGATGATTTATGGAGCAAATATTCCCATTTAATTTGAAAAAGATGTTTATTATCTCAAGTTAGTTTCTTTAATTACACGACATACCCTATAAGAATAAATACTGGTCCAGCTTTAATTTATTAGTAAATATTATTTGTCACATACATGTCACCGGATTTGCAAGAGGAAAAAATCTTTATTTTTAATTTGCGAGTAGAAAGTTATTCTCTGTGAAAAATGTTGCTTTTAAATGAAATGAGATTACCGTAAAAAAAACGAGATCACATGCAGAGGGTGTTAGTAAATTAATAAATACGTAAAAATGACCTCGAGAGAGAAGTGCTATTATTTATTACTTTAGAACAAATGCTTATAAAAGAAAGTTTTTCTAATTCTTGTTTGATTTTAGCTGTCACACCAGATTACGAGACGAAAGGTTGTTCTACATCTAATTCCCTATTACACATATATACCTTACAATAACAAAACAATTGAGCATCAAATGTGTCAGATATAGCAAACAAATATGAAAATTTAAATGGAATGTGTTCAATTTTGTTACGTATTTTAAAACTCTAAATTGATTTTTTTTTAAATGCACACTTTAGTAGATTAAAGCTTTAATCAAAAAAATAGGCGGTGAAACAAATGAAATTTTTTGTCAGCTTCCAGTTGAATAATTATCCTTAATACTGTCTTGACAACACATGCTATCGCTATTCCACGTAAGTATGTATAACATAACAACATGAATAGAATAACAATAAATTAACCTGCAAACTGAGCTTAAAATTTCAGTTCATACGTCTATAGTTTCTGTTCAACATGATCCTCCGTTGTTTGCAACGCTTTTTGCAGCATGTATTGTGTTATTTCGCGACAGGCCCTATGAATTCGATTTTCGAGATCATCACAAAAAAAAAATCTAAAATAGAGAGATCTGGCGATCCCGCTGGCCAGTTGATGCTTCTCTATTATTGCCTTTACATCTGATGTATGTACACAATTAACATATCAATTTTTTCATGATTAGAATACTGATCACCCCATTTTGGTGCTGCTTTTGATAAAAATGTTAAGTATGTGTAAGTATGAATTTACGCAGTTAGTTTGCCACTAAAGCTCTAGTAATTGTTTCCACCGCCTATATTTTTAAGGGGGTCGGTGCTCATTGTTATTTACTATACAAAATTGTATTCCTTATAACAAATTAATATATTTCTGCTTTTAACTGTAATAATTAGAAGTAATTTTTCTTGGTAAAATTACTCCTAATTATTACAGTTAAAAGCAGAAATATATTAATTTGTTATTATCTCACTGTAAAAAAACTTGCAATCTTTGTATTCTTTATGTTCCTTTTTTTTTTGGAAACCACTCGATCAAATCGATTCAAATTTTCCGTACTTGTTATTTGATATCTAAAGGTAATTTATCGCTGAGGATTTAAAAAAAAATGTCTTGAAAAAGAGAAGTTATAAAACTTCAAAAATAGGTGTATTCTTTTTTAAATTCAATTTTTTTGTTTTCTGCCCCTGCCGAATAAAATTTTGAAAAGTTGTCAATCTTAATTAAACCTGATGCGCTTATGTAAATATCAAAAAAAAAAGAAAAATGACAATACGTTAATTAACAGCTGAGAAATAGGAACATAAAGCATACAGTTTTTCCTATTAAATAACAATAAGTACCGAACTCCTTAAGCTTTTCAATTTTTGTTTTTAAATGATTAAATAATTATAACATATAATATATTGAATTGAAAATAGATTTTTTTTTAGAGTTTTATAATACGTAATAAAATTGGACACATTTCATTTAAATTTGTATATTTGTTTGCTATATGTGACACATTCCATGCTCAATTGTTTTTTATTCTAAGGCATATAATAGGGAATTAGATGTAGAACAACCTTTTTTTTTTAATATTTTGCCGTATCTCAGTGGAGATATCTCGTGTAATAGCTAAAATCAAACAGACATATATATTACCGTTTTAACCCTCTATTGCATTATGTGCCCAAACGGGAACGCACTAAAAATTGTTATAGAATGTGACGACATCTTCCGGATTTCGTTTAAGTTTTGTAAAAGTCCGTTAAGATACAAATAAATAAATATTATCAACATTAAAGTTTTTCCTTTTTCTATATCCATTTTTCAACATAGATTTCGTTGGATTTTTTTTTACAATTTTGTCATAATTTGTGCAATAGAGGGTTAAAATAATTTCTTGTTTCATTACCTTTGTAATTATCCTTTTAGTTCTTATAACTTTCAAAAAAAAAAAAATTTCCTTACTCATGAAGACTATTAAAATAGTTGAAACATTTATCTAATTAACATGTGAACAAATATGCGTACTTCACTATTTAATTAATTAATAAAAGGACAAGCCACATATCCACTAAAAGAACGGATTTTTCTTATCCAAATACTGGCTATAAAAACATGAATATTCTTTTCAACCTGCACATTATTTATTTTTACCTTCATTTGTATACGACGTACGTACGCACTAGTCCCACTATATATACGATTGATAATCTTTAATTCAATATTTTTCAACACAATTAATAATCAAGGGCGGCTCGTGCAAACGTTATCAAAATGATCCAAGTTCTTCCTATTTTATCGCGCGACATATCCAATGTTAAGGCCGCTTTACAGTTCGCGATTTTTCGTATTGCATGCAATAGAATTGCGCGCAATGAAATATTAGAACACGTTCTAATCCGTGCAACACCAATAAGATTGCATACAGCTGTTCGGAATCCATTGAATGCGCATGCGCTATTTGTATTGTGCGCAATACGAAAAATTACGAACTGTAAAGCAGCCTTTACGAAAAGTTATACGAAGAATTTCGATCTTGTGTGTGAGACATGCACGAGCCTGCCAATGATAGGTTTTATTCATAATGCGCATGCGCAACAATTACAAAATCTAATCACTTTAGATGATATGATTGAAAAAAAATAATGTTTCTTTCTCCCTTTTATCGTTTGGTGTTTCGTGTGCATTTTCTATGTTTGTTATAATAATTTAACTGCTCTTTATCACAATATTATCACAATTCCAACGCGGGCGAAAATCTAGTGTCAAAACTCACTCGAATTTTACTCTCGAATAATAGAAAAAACCTGCGTCCCTTCTTTTTTTTTGCTGTCGTATTTTGTTGTCTCTAAATATGTGTTTTTACTTTATCCTTTTTCCGTGGGATTCCCAAAAACGTCCGCCCCTTAGGAAAGTGGACCAGTCGTTACTCGGCATCGGACATGGCCACGTCCCCGTTGGAATTTATAACGAGCGTATCGTCCTCGTAGTCAATGCTGAGCACCGACGACCTCCTAACGCGCTTCACCCTAGTCCGATTCGCTTCCGTTTCCGAGTCGGTCCTATCCGGGTCACAAACACTACTGTCACCATTCGCCCGACTGTTCTGCTGTTTCAGCGACGTGTTCTCCCTCTGCAGTACGACCAGGGCGTCGTTGGTGTTGCGCAGCTCCTGCTGCAAGTACAGTATCGTACTCTGCATACCCTCGACATCTTCGTCGAGGTCGGCCAGGAACGAGTCCAGTTCTAGTTGGCTCTGGCGCACCTCTTCGGAGAAACTGGTCTGCAGGGCTAGGTCGCCTTCGATCTTCGCCACCCGGCCGGAACTGGTGATCTTACCTAGATCCTCGTTCTCGTGGTGCAACATCCGGCACTTGGCCATCAGTCTCTTGCCGGTGTTCGAATCGGGCGTGAACTTCCACGCGGACAATTCGTTCTGGGTGTCTTCGAGGCGGGCCTTCGTCGTCTGCAATTCGGCGCGCAGCATCTGGAGTAAACTGTTCACCAGCCGGATCCACTAGGGTCGAACGCAGGGAGGAATTTGTCGGTATCTGTGCCGTCTTCAACTCATTCACTTGACACTAAGAGGTCAAACAGATGAATAGCGTATTTGGGGCGAGATTCGGTGACGGGATGGGGATAGATAGAAACGTGTGAATTACTTCGGAGTTAATGTTATATATTTTAAGACCTATTTATGCATATTTTATACAAAAAAAAAAAATAATATTAATTGTAATATTACAGTATTTTTCTTTTGGTTTCCCTATTTTGTCAAATTATTTCACCATTTCTCAATTTAACATTTTTGTCAAAACTATTATTATGACAGGTATGTAAGAATCAATGCTGAAAGAAGGCAAACAACTGTACAAACCAGCGATCGCAAATAAACAGTACGTTTACGTACCGTACCTAGGAAGAACGCAAACTATTCCGCTCTTTATAAAGTTTGTGTACGCGAGCGCAAACGTTATACAGTACATTAAAATGTACTGAGAACATATGTTTTGGGTGGCCTTGAATCGTTTATGTATGCGAACGTTTATCGAATACAGAATACAAAAAGAAAGTACGCAAACCGTACGTTACGTTTAACGTACTTGCGATTTTACTATTTAGTTTAGTGTGAAGTTGTACTACTGCACTAATATTGGATGAAAAGTAAACAAGTGTGTTTTATTTTGGTTTCTTACATTTCTGTTATATATAATGAAATAAGTACAAGGTAGAAATAAACATTCTTGAGAAAAATAAACATTTTAAATTGAATAATAATAGCAATAAAAAATAAATAAAAATATGAATCGTAGTACCTAAATTGCCCTCGCCTTCTTTCAAAACTTCACCACCACGAATTAATTCCATTTTCCCATATCGTTTCATTTACGTTATTCGTCCCGAAAAAAAAAACACGCAAAACAATATTCTTTAGTCGCGGCATCTTTTTTTGACTGGCACTTGTTATAATATAAAAATGTCACTATTATATATGTCTGGTAATAGAATAGAGCACTTACTAAACCTACCTATGTTTTGTTTCTTATATTTAAATGTATATTATATTATTAAATCTATGTCTAAATATGCAATTATGCTATAATACGAGAAAGATCTTTTGTTTTCATTCCTAATATACTTGTGTGGAAATATCGGATCCGTTATTAATTGTCAATATAACTTGCCTGCAAATTTGGATTCAGGGATAATTAATATTTACATAAAGGATTATACGCATCATTAACCACTAGTTATTATTTATCCATATTTTTCAGGCAATATGCACTTCCCTATTTATTTAAGATTAGTGAACCATTTGCATTCCAATAATTCAATAAACATAGGAGTAACACAACTAAATTATAGGAATTAGATATTTAATTAATCACTTTGTGAGCACATTACAACTACAAAAAAAATGTTTGCTGGCATTTACAAACATCTGTGCTAAGTACATAAGGAGGTACATTAATTTACGAAAGTATAATGGTGACAAAAATTCCAACATTTCATAGGTACATTAAACGTAATGTACTTATTACGTTTATTTACACAAACGATTTAAACGGAGATAACGTATTTTTATAAAGTACGGTACGAAACCGTTGTGTTTCGTTCTCAATCCCTGCGTTTTAAACGTACGAATATCGTTTGCGTACAGGTACACAAACTTTATACAGAAAAAGAAATTGATATGTTTTCTCTGTTTCGTTTGCGTTTGCGTACGGTTCTCGCAATCCTACCGTACGAAACACTAAGGAACTGTTTCATAACGTTTATTTCCGATCGCTGGTACAAACCCATTATCTGATGCTATTAATTTTTGCTAGTCAGGCCAAACAATGATTATAGTATTTATATTGTGTAGTGTTAGACTTCAAAATACCTAATTAAAATATGACAGTAAAAGATTTGCCCTGAATCTTCCTCTGGCCAGAAGAATGGCAATTTTTTTATCATTAATCCGTGCATGAATTCCTATAAAAAAAAAATAATGATTTTTTTATGCCATCTATCAGGAAAATCGCTGCCTTTGCTGCTGTATATTCATCCATTGGTGTAAAAAAAAAAAAATTACTACGAATTATGATTATTATTTTTTTGTCATTTAAGAGGAGAATTACTGTCTACTATACTATCTCTGAGATATTACTTTGAATGGGAGGTGGACTAGGAAATTTATCGGTGGCGTTACACGTTTTAGGGGAATGACCGTTAATTAATCGTATCAGGCGGTAGAATTAATAACAGGTCGTGGTAATTTTAAATCGTATTTATGTAGAATTGGGGAGGGAGGGGGGTTAATGATTCGCATTGTGAATGTGGTGGGATAGATACAGTGGGGCACGTCTTATTTGAATATCTACCCACTAATGAGTGGCGGTTGCGTATGGAGGTTAGGGCATTAGCTAAGGGGTTAACTCGGCCGTGAAGCGAAACAGATATTAGAGATAATGAGTCGGTTGAGTGGTGGGAATTTTCCTTGATCAGTGTATGACTTTTCGAAGTTCTAACTGAATTTTCCATGCATTTTATCATTGTAAACCTAAACAAAAACTTTAATTTATACCTCCAATACAGAAAAAATTAATGATTACGACTAGAAAACTCGCAACTCTAACTGTAAAATCTGAATTTGACTTGACCCGAGAAAATGAATAATGAATCTGTAATTTGTGCCCAAAGAAATTTAGCTTTAGAAGAAAAAAAAAAATACAAGAAGCTAGATATTTTCTTTAAGGGGCATTTTGTAGTACCGTGTTATCAGAGGAATGAACGATGGTAATTTGCCAGTCCACATAGGACGACAATTTAAGGTTTTCCCGAACATTGCACGAAAAATTTACAAGGCCTAGAAAATAACGAAGTGTTAGGCATCATCCCAAAATTTACTCAAGAGGAACAAGAAAGAATCTTCAATTTAATTGATAAGGACTGCACTAAAACAAATAAAAACCAAATTGTTGTCGTAAATTCAATTGGAAGTGAGCTTATCAACATTGACAGAGCGACCAAGGCATTCAGGATTCTGTAAAACCCGTTTCTTTTGTGTTAGAAAGGCGTAATCACCACCAGATATTATTCAAAGTAGGTTTTTTGATTATGCTGTTCTGAATAACAGAATAATAGTTCACAGAGAAAAATATATTTTATTGACGAATTTGGGATTCAAGCGAATTGTAGATCTTACGAAAAATCATAGAAAAATAGTAAAGCCAAACAAAGTTAAGGTCCCATAGCCACTGCAAATTGTATTAATTCATTATATTTATTCAACATTCAAGACAGGCTTTACAATGTAAAACACTTCTTGAGAATTCTTGACATCTCTGATTGACCACTTAGTCAAAGATAATGTACAAGATGCATATTTTGTCATGAACAACGACCGATTTCACACTGATGAAATTCAACAACTGATCAGAGCTCATTGGCACATACTAGTATTTCTGCCTTTTTTTTTTTTTAAACCTAATTGAAGAGCTGTTTAACAAACAGAAAACTATCATAAAAGGAAGACAGACTACAACGGACAACAAATTCTTAGCGCTTCTAAAGCTGTAATACAAGAATATTACCAAAACTGGGTTCAATATATGGGAAAACACATTTAGGAGATTGCCTCAACAGAAATGTAATTCTTTCGAACTACACTAGTGCATGTGTAAACATGTTTCTTAAAAGAATTGCAGTACGTACATAATATACTATAATCGTCAAAATTTAACTAGGATGTAGGAACGCAGAGGATAGAAAAGAGCCGTTTTAAAATAACAAACATATAGTGGTGTCTTCCCCATATGCCTAACGTCCAATATCGTTTCAACATTAGCAGCGGTGCGTACTGCAAGGTCATTTTATGCATAGTATAAGATCCCTAAACTAAAATTAAATTTTGTCGACTACGGTATATATGTAGTATAGTTAGTAAATTGTTGTTTTCTTCTTTTTCCAATAAAATAGTGTCTCGAGCATTTTTTTCTGTTTTTAATTTATAAATTAAAAAAGAAAAAGCATTATTTGCAAATAAAGTAAAAGAGTTTTGAGAAATAGTGAAATACACTGACAAAAGAAGATAATCAAAAGAAAACACTGCAATGTGTATTATGATATATGAAATAGAGGAAAAAAAACAACACACAGTGATTCAAATGTTCAAAAGAGTTCCAATGTCCTTTGCACTTCATGAGTTCATGGAGATCGTAATGTCAGTTGTAAACTTTATATAAAAGTAGAAACACTTGAACTATTATAATTAAAAAAAAAAATTAGATAGAGGAACACCATAAATTCTGCCGAAATTGTCGAGATCTTCTTGTTTATAAAGTTGGCATCAATTCAACTACTACACTAGCGAATAAATAATACGCATATGCAATCTTTATGAATAGTTTTAAAGCTTTCAATATAGTTAATATCCACAATTCAATATAGTTATTTATATTACAGTGTGATAGGTGTCACTAACAGCGCTCTAACTCATCAGATCTGATGAGTTGGAGTGTTGTAAATAACGCACATTTGTAGTAAATTTTTGATAGGGGAAAAATATTTAGAAAATCTTATTTAAAAAAAAAATATACGTTGATATGACAGTTAGTAGATGTGAACAATCATGTTTTAACAACTCAACTCAGGCTTCTGTCCATGTCAAAGTGAATTTTTGGATGACGATTTTTCGTCAATAACAATGAAAATATAATTTTATATTTAGAAGCGACTTTAAAAGAGAAAGAAAATGCAATGCTCTTTACCGCTCTAATGTCGCAATTGTTGACAGATAATACTGTTTACGATTACCGAGCGTAAAATATTCTTTACATTAAAGTGCAGTAGGTGTCATTTAGAGCTCGAGAATTCAGTTTCAAAAAAGAGCTGAAAGCGAGTGCCTAATGACAGATTCTAACACTGTAAATGATCTAACGCACGACATTCGTACTTATTAGATTCTTTTGGCCAGCAAAATATTTAGAAAATTTTATTTAATAACTAATAGGCGAATGAATGTATGTAATGAAGTCGGTGGATGTGGAATGGTACGACTGTATTTTGATAACTCAACTCAGTCTTAAGTCCATGTTAAAATGATTTTTTTATCAAAAATAATTAAAGCAACAATAAAAATACCAGTAAACATGTTGAAATCTGCTGTTGCATTGCTTGACAAGTAATGGCGTGTTTATAATTGACGAAGCCAAAAAAATATTTCCGTTTTAGTAAATTTTGTCAATAAATTTGTTTATTAAATCAGTATCCAATGTATCGTAGGATCAAAATTTTTCTCCATCGAGAAGGGGATTAAAAAAATTAATGAAAAAGTCGAAATTCTTAAAAAAAATCATGTATAAAATCGTATTTTTTATTTAAGGAATCCTCAGAGAGTATTCACCAAGAGAGACCAACATTTTAAAAATAGAACATACTTAGAGTATTCAAGATCACATAATATTTATCAAGAATAATATAGAGCCAAATACATAAAATCCTGATTTTGAAGCCAAGTAGGATTTTATCAAAGCAATATAAAAGCTTATTTATTTACCACTCTTCAGACGAGAATTTTAAAGGGGAGTTCCTGGACCAACTTTACAAAAAATTATATGTTTTTATACTATAACAAATTATAAATATTTGTTTTTGAGCAGTTTCTGACAGATTTTTGACAAAGCCTAAAAATAAAAACAAAATTTGGTACCCAATTCAAAGTAAACTTAAAAATTAATATTGAGAGAGAAAATGAAGTTATTGCTAAAACAACAAAACAGGATTACTTTTGAAACTTTAAAGATATTCTTCTTGTTACCTAGAAAGCCGCTCTACATGCTTTCAATACTATTTACAGCAGCCTTACATGATATTATAAACAATTAAACCTTATCTTTTCATAAACAAACATTTGCTTTGGTTTACAATGCAGACATTAAACCTGAGCCTGAAGTATTTTATGTAAATATCTATCTGTATTGTGTAGATATTCCGGAATCTCACAGCACTTCAATTTAATTTTAAATTGATTTCATCTGCAATTTTTGACATCTCGAAACAAATTTTGCAGAAAAATTTAAGAAATGAGTAAATTGGTATTAATAACACTTCTTGTAAATGAATTATCACTGCAGGTAGTATTTATGTAGTGTATATCAAGCACTTTATTCAAAGGTATCTCAACAATTTCGTCATGAACAAAACTTACAAACATCCTACAAAATCTATAAAAAGAGAAAATATGTCACAAATTTCGAATGTCAAATGTTATAGATTAACGTACTAGATTCGAGATTTTCCCTTCCGTATTCCAAGAAAACGGTAATTGCCGAACTTCAAATTAATATAACGGTTACAAGCAACACCATAAAAGGACAAAATTAAGAAACACAGAGAACACAAGGCACTGCTCCCGAGATCTTTCGCGATTCACGCGATCACAACTTCCCCAACAACAACAAACTTTGAGCAACGCGAATTGAACATTTGAACCACCGTGGTGCCGCACACAAAGTCGTACTAACCACGTAGTCCTGCGTCTCTTGCTCTTTAGCGGCGAGTCTCCTCACGAGCACCTTCTCCCTCTGCTGGGATTCCGACAGCTGGCATCTGGATCTCTCGACGACCTGTCTAAGTTCCGCCAATTCGCCTGCAAGGACGACGTAATTAACACCCAGAAACCGCACTTGTCGCACTTTTCATCATCGTGGTGTCATCACTTTTTTAATCATTTCTCTCTACTCACACTTTTAAGAACACCTCTTACAGGATACAGAGAACAAAACATATCTACATTTTTTTTTCGTTTTCGTACACTTAAATTACAATATGCCTAGTGTCTCAAGTCAATTCATAGTCGTATTTATTAAATTTATCATCAAATAGTTCCACAAACAAGTGGATAGTGTATCTACCTTCCTGTTGTGACAGCCGTTGCTCTAGCGACGTGATGTACGTATCCTGTTGGCGCCAATGCGATGTGAATTCCCCGTTCGACAAATTCTCCAAGTCGGAATCGCTCAGAACGACCCGGTTCGGCGCTTTGTCTTTCTCATCGGGACTACTGGGCTGCGTGGGAACGCCAGGACCTGCCTGATCGGACATTCCAAGACGCTATTTTTTTTAAACCCCTAGAACGAAGTCGGAACACGTATAAACGGCTAGTACGCAGCGAACGGCGGCCATTGCACCCGAACAGTTCTTGGGTATTTGAAATGCGGAATACCGTACACCGGGTACTTACCGAGAATGGGCGGCTAAAATAACGTTTTTATGTTCCTACACTATAAGAGAACGACACGACAACTACTATTCACTACTTTTAAAACTGAAATTATGTACATTTACGCTAAAAATTCAAGTCCAACTCAACAAAAGCATTTTCGGATTGATACCAAACGCCATTCAAGAAAATGGTACTGGCTGTCGGTAATCGAGTAAACTACCATATCAATGACGCTTCAAAATATCCACATTGTGCAAATTGGAAACAGTTTTCCACCTTACCTTCAGAAGATGCGAACATTGTCACTATTATTGGATAGATGTCGCTAGAATGCGCTAATTTGACAAAGTAAAGTAAATTATTTTATATTTTTAATTTGTGCATTAAAATGCAAGTTTAATAATGTTTATTTATATTTTAAAATCACTGCAACAATAATGAATGTGGTATAAATTCCCCACATAACGCTTTATACTAATCAAATAATATTAAAAAATCAAATATTCCCGCATAAAGTAATATATACTAGGGAATATTTTATTTAGCAATTAAAATATAAAGGGACGCTTAATATACAGATATAATATGTTACGGTATAATATAAAATGGAAAATATATACAACTAAACAGATCGCTTCTTAAAGTTAGCTTGGTCAAAATGTTAACAGATAGCAGCACATGTAACAACTTAAATTAATAAATTTTATTTTTGACAATTTAAATTTAAATTAAAAATTTGCCCTTTCAATTTTATTTATACATATGTTTTACGCTGCTATCTATGTACAAATATTCATCTATTAATTGATTAATAAAGAAGTTCTGTTTTATTATTTCTACAACTATAACTACATCGTTGAGTAATATGCAGAATGTAGATACTATTTGCAGTTAAAACTTAATTCCATTTATTACTTTTTACTTATTACAAAAAACAATGTTATAAAATTTAAACTAACATAATTATATAATTTATATATAAGAATTTAAGTAGCAACACTGCAATAACAATTTCTGTTTTGATTTCTGATAATAACACTGATTCTTCCTTTAAAAGAAAATTGTTTCTTTCCCAATATCCTTTTTGCTTTTTATTATCGATTAGCAACGCATTTGATGACACAACAATCATTTGCAATATTTCCAATTTACTAATTAACAACCTCTGAACAGAGTGCATAGTTTTACCAGGAATGTTTTCGAGATACAAAAATTATATTTTACAGCTCATGTAATTGCAATTCGGTAATAAACTGAACTTGCTGAACGACTACTTCGCCGTTGGGTGAATCTATTTTTAGTTAGAGCGAACTGTTCTTTTATCAACGGAATGTTGTACTTATATACGTATCCGTCCAGCTATTTAACGTCTTTACGTATTTTATTTAACTGTTGCCGCCCTGCCGTATGTAAAAACGGTGTCTTTTATTTGCTTGTGAATTGCTTATGGCGGAATTCTTCTTGTCCGATCTGAGTGGCGCCAGCTTCTTTCCGTAGTAGACGCGTCTTTTGGTTTTTTATTAATGTTTTATTCGCGCTTCTTTACCAAGACAGGTTTGCCAACTGCAAAACCGGTTTATTATTCACTTGTAACATATAATTATATTTAGAATTTTAGTACCTTTGGGAAGCACAGTGTTTCTTTTTCCCTTTACTGGGATTTACGTTGAATGTTAGATATAGTTTACAATTATAGTGTAAATTAGTAAATAAATTTCATCAGCTTGCTTTACTAATTTCCATAATTGAACAACCTTCGACAGAAAATATCCCCATTAATAGTGACGCTAAGTAAACAACAGTCTATGGAATAAATAAATAAAGTACAAGAACTATTGTGAGATAAACATTAGACATAATACATATAACATGTGACCGATTTTTGTTCAGTATTTGTACTATTTGACAATTTAACACATTTCCTTGCTTACCTGTTTTGATTTATTCATTATGCACTTCTACCAAGATGATATTTGCTAAGTGGTCTTTCTACGAAAATAAAACTTTTATAGGTAATTGCTCTTAAATGAAAAATGTATACTTGATATTCTGTACCAGAAATAATTCTAGAAAATAAGGTTTATTTGTTCCTCAAATTAATTTGTAACAATGTAATTCCAATTATTTTTTTTTTTTGTTTTTATTTTAAGGAATATCATTCCTCCAGATTGTAACCAAGAGAGTATACTATCTTCTGATGCATACAAAAGTAAAAAAACAAAAAATTAAAAGACACAAACGTTATTTTTTTTATATAACGAAGAAATATATTCATCACTCCACTGAAAATTATTACCAAACAAATTATAATAACTTTACTTAAACCCAGGTAACCAAATTTAAATTACTTACAATTATTTTTAGTAACTTCAACATAAAGGTATTAAAATAACTAGTATGAATGTAATACAAAATTGTAGGTAATTTCATGATTCAACGTTGAAGTTACTAAAAATTATTCTGGGAAATTTAAATTTGGTTGCCTGGGAAGTTACTTATTTTGGTAATCGTTAAGTTTGTCATTCCTCTGGATTGTTACGTTTAGCTTACGAAACCGAACAGAGGTGACGCCAAAAACACAGTGTCAGTGCACAAAATATCCTTCTTTCAAAAACAGTGTGTAAAAAGTTAAGAGTTTTTGTCGTATGCCCAGTTTTCTTAAGAAGAAGAATTCGCGTTTGTTGTTGTGTCACAAGCAGTAAGATCATTCCTCTGGTAAGTACAAATTGCTTTTCTGGGATATATTTGTAAATGTTATTAGAAACATAAAGTTACCAAATAGAGAATGGCAAATTTTAATATAGCTGATCAACATGTGCTCAGCTATATTAAAATTTATTAAAAATAGTCGTCATTCCTCTGCGTAGACATAACCGGAGGAATGACATGCAGATAAATGTATGCTGCTATTGCTCAAGCAGATCTAATACAAGGAGATGGTGAAGTTAAAGTGATGTCTCAAACTTTTAAAGTCGACCCTTAGGATATCTCTGACATACATTATGATGATATTGTAGATATTTTGCCACCCACTGCAGTTTCTTCTCGAAGGGATGTAATACCTATTTTCTTTCATAAAAAATATTCCAGTTTTTTAACAAGGATAATATGCTTATTTTGGTAAACTTTGATTTCTTTTGAATAATAAACTAAATTTCATAAACAAATTTCAATAAATGTTTAGCAAAAAACTATTTGCGTCATTCCTCTGGTACAAGTTTTTGTATTTCTTTGAAAAAAGCTAAAATTAATAGCACAGTTTGATTCTCTGCTGTTTTGGTATTACGGGCCTTAACTGGTATCAGCAAATCGCAATATGAATACTGTTAAAACTGTAATTTTACACGCAGGATACTTAGGATAGTAGGTAGATGAGACAATCCGTTTCTGAACGCGCTCAGTCACAGACACCATCTAAGACAAAAGTCTTAACTCAAAATTAAAGAGAGAAATATTGACGTACTGAAGAAACTCCAATGATTCTGATGATCTCTATTTATGTCAACTTGAGTCAAGACTTTTGTCTTTGATAGTACAATTAAACTGACTGAAAAGCCGAGATAAATTTCCTAAAAATGGAGGTAAGTAAGTAAGTAATGTTTATTAATCTATAATAATAATCAGATAAGTCAAAGAAGAAAAAGAAAAAAATAATTTACAAAGAATTGAGAAAAATGAAACTATACATAAGAAAATAAATCAAAAATCAAATTATCCTAAGACCATTAACAAAAATTAATTCTTAATTTGGTAATAACAAAAAGTAAAACAAAATCCCAATTAATAACAAAAAACAAAAAATTAAGCACTTTTGTTCTACAAAGTAATAATAAATTTTGAAGGTTCATCCTAAATAAAGGAAAAAAATATGTAAATAATTCTTAAAATCATAAATAATTAACTAAAATTCATCTTTGAATAGCAACACTTATTTTAAAAGATGTTTTGGACATTTGCTCTAAAAATATTAAGATTTTCATTAGTCTTTAGGTTATGAGGTAACATATTATATAATCTATGGCCCACATGCTCTATACCTTTTCCCACAATGCTCAAGTTAAATTTGGAATTATGAAAATAATGCTTTTGTCGGGTATTGTATGAATGGTAAGTATCATTAGTTGGATATTGATTTTTATTCTTGTGAACATAGCACAACGCTTCTAAAATATACATGCTGGACACCGGCAATATGTTGGATACTTGAAAATATGGCTTACAGGAAGTGGTAGGTGAAATACAATAAATGACTCTAATTAAACGCTTTTGAGCCAAGAAAACCCGCTGACACCACGGTGAATTGCCCCATAAAAGAATACCATACATCAGTCTAGATTGAATTTCGGCAAAGTAGACAGCAAGTAGAACACTAGTGGACACACTGTTTCTAAGGGATCTAAATAAAAATGCTTTGCTGTTAATAGTTTTTGCAAGATCTTTGCAGTGCTCTTCCCAGATCAAACTTTCTTGTAGGTGTACTCCAAGGAACTTCATCGATGAAACACCCTGAAGCAACCTACCATTAATTTCTATTGTATGTATGTATGTAAGTAAAAGGGTGGTGTTACACTGCGACCTAAAAGATCTATTGTGTCCCCTATTCTTGCTGCTTTACAGCTGGCCTTCCAGTCCTATTCCTTTTAGAAAGTGTAGGATGTCAGAGGGCCCCAGTCTAGGTAAGTTTCCCTCTTTGATTTCACATGCTCCCAGGTGAAATGCCCTCGAGTTTCTATTGTAGCTGTAGTATCATGCCTTTGTCTCGTATGAAATACCATGAAATTAGTTTTGCTTTTATCAATAAGCAGCTTGTTGGCAGAGCACCAGGTGTACATATCTTTCATGGCTGTGTTAGTAAGTCTTTCGGTATCCACAAGATCAACACCAGACATTACTATAGTGGTATCATCTGCATACATTAAAACACAAGCCGTGGATATAAATTCTACTAAATCATTTGTATACAGATTAAACAAGAGAGGACCAAGAACGGAACCTTGTGGGACACCGTAAGTGACAGGTAAAGCCCAGATTTATACACACGAGGTCCTCATAGCGAATACACCATATAAGATACAACGTAACAAATTATAAGGTTTCCGTACCACCGATTGTCGTATACTCAAAATGCAATGGAATACTGGGGTAGCAAATTATACAACAAACTGCCGGAGGAAGTGAAACACCTACCTTTCCATACGTTCAGTGTACTAATATAAACGTCACACAATTATTTTCAAACATTAATATTCTCATATTTTCTTCTCTGAAGATATTGTCAATATTTTTGCAGAAATATCTTCTGAGTATAAGCAGGATATATTTGAAAATGACGTTTTCTATATACCTGTGTTAAACATTCACACAAATTGGCAGTTATGAACAGCAAAACATGGCATATACAAACACATTACATTACTCTGATGCAACCAGATCTTTCTGTAACTTTTCAGCTTGTTATTAGAGATAAATTTCATATAGCATTGAAAACATTAAGAATCATTACAAGTACGGAATGTAAAGATCTATGTAGAGAAATTATACACAATAAACAGTGAAATTATTACGAAAGGGCATTAGTAATAGTAATATTTAGTGCACTTTCACATTCAATTGTAAATTTACAGCTTGATATAAATTTATTGATGTAATATTCCAGGAGTAGAATTACCTGGAATGTTACTGTAATCTTTTTTACTGTGTATAGTGTCTTAACTTAGTAGTAGTAGTAATTATTCTAACTCGATATCATTCAGCTCTTCAAAAACTTTTGTTAAAATTGCTTGATAGAGTTTAACAGTTATGGTATCTTCAAAAAATATAAGACCAATGTGCCTTCTAGATAATACTACCTAAATCCAAGCTCTAATCTTTGCAGGATGAAGCTTTATCTCATGGAAAAGATGGAGATCTTCAGTTGATTCAGTTTTGGGAGTTAACATAACCACTTATAGATAGAACCAAGCCTCATGCTAGAAAAAAAACGTCATATGCAGCATATCACTTTCTCTGAAATTATCATTAAAAAAAAAGTAGAATACTTAAGTACTCGTTTGTTAAAATTCGTAGGGCGCAGCTCTTATACAACTGGATATTTTATACGGACAAAACTGCTTTATTTCTTTATAATTGCTCGATGGTAAAATATATATAACAGACGTAAAAAAAAGTACCTATTGTAAAAAAAAATATTTCATTGTGTTACAATTTAAGCATGAGAATTCAAAGAAGAAGCTCCTGTAAAACAATTAATTGCTTTCTACTTATATTCAATTATTTCCTAAAATAATAAGCTCAGATCGACAAATAAAAAACGAAGACTGGAAGTATATATATTTTTTTCAACAAGTCGTTCAAACAATCGTGTATATATAGCCAAGAGTTATAAATAAGCAAATAGTTATTTTCAAATCTTCATGACTATCGTCACGTTTTGCGTCAACTAAATTGTTTGTCCAAGGGGCCACGATTCTGAAACGTCAATTATTGCACGACTAAAATATTATGAAGAGTCCCAATTATTATAATGGAATTAATGAAATGATGAATTGGTGTTTATTGTTATTAAATTATTGATGGAAAATTTCCTACGTATTACTAATATTCAATCAGGGCGATGAAGACTTAATAAATATTATTTTCAATGAAAAAGAAGGCAGATGGTAAAATATTCTTTTCAATTCAACTAAAAACTTCAGGCTCCCTAATTTAAATTGAAGATGACCCCAAAAAATGAAGCATTATTTTGTAGCATTGCTTGAACATATGGAATCAAGTTTCAATATCAAACCATATACACATACATTTGTGGAAAAATAATATGCCATTTTTTTATAATATATAAGAGAGGTTTATTTTATTAAGATTGTTTTAAATACTCTGTGAGGAGAGGGGATAATTTATTAGCGTTAAATATAGGATCTTAGCATACTTTATTTATTCTACCTTCATTATTAAATGAGATAAAAACGTATCAAAGCATATTAATTTCATAACAGGGGGTTATCTGTATCTTATTGTATTTCTTTTTTGTATACATATCGGTATTAATTTTAATACAAAATCTGAGATTTTTATTTTAATACCCAAATTATCAACCGACTCAAAGTTGGGTCAATTATTACATAATTTAAATATAAGGATTTTATGGATATTTCGAGTGCAGATTTCGTTACGAATATACCAGTTAATTTACAGAACAAATTCAGGTAAAGGAATTTCATAACGTTACAAGAATGCATAACCACAAATACTTCCAAAAAAAAATTCACGGTATGAATGATTCAGTTATCTTTCTAAGTACACGATCTCATTTTACACACGTTTATTATTTTATCAAAATTAACACATTCTGTAATTCATTATTGGAAACGTCTGTTCTCAGAATTCCTTGCGAAAAAAATGTACTACTATATAAGTTATGATAAAATGCTTTTTAAGTGATATCAGCGCAATATTTATTTTGGGTGTAAGTACATATATACAGAATGGTAAGTTAGTTTGCGTAAAAAATTGGACTAATACGTTTACAGGGGAATTTAGCATGCGTGCAGTTAAACCGATGTAATTTAAAAAACAATTTAACAGTAGTATTTACACATCGAATGTTAACAAAATGTTGTTGTCTTTCGACTTTAGATACATCTGTAATGAAATTAGTCATAAAATGTGGTGCTTCTAAAATAAAACAACATTTTCACCAAACTATAATTTATATAAGTACAGTTTGTTTATATATTGGGTTTGCATCGGTTTTTACGTAAAAACTTGTTTCTTTCACATTACGTAACCTAAATCAATATCGCCATGTCCAATTATATATAAATTTCATATTTCATTTTGGCTACATATAGCGAAATAAAATGCTTTAAACTGTTTGCATGGAATTTTACGCCGGATGTTATTACGATAAGGCTATTACTAACATAATTTGATTTACTAAAATGTTTTTATTAAAATTAGTGTAATTTGCTATTTACACGATGTTTTACTATGCTTTAAGGAAAAATGTTTTATGTAAAGCCAATATTAAATGCTCGTGTAAACGTAGTCTTGGTTCTAAAAAAAATATATTTGATACATTTGAGACGAAAAATTATGTATAATAAAATTATGTATCTTGACCCAACCAATTTTTCTTAAAACTTTCCGTCAAAGAACCTGTTTTTCAAAATTTCTCTCAAAATGGAAACAACAGTTCTTTTTAAATTGTTTTCTAAAAAAATATTTCTTCCTCTAGGATTTGCAATTAAATTGAAGATACTATTAAAATTTCCCTAAAAATTACATTTTGTCACTAAGATTTTGTTTAAAAGATTGTAACGTCAACTTTCTCTGAAAATTGCAAATTTTCTTTTAATATACGTTTTTTCTCATTTTCTTTAAAAGTTCTTTAATTTTATTTCTTTAAAATTTGTAACCTGTATAAATACAGGATTTTTCTCTAAGATGTTGCATGTATTTTCAATTTTTTAAATTTTCTCTATTTTTTCCTATTTCAATATTCTCTAAAACTATAATTTTTTTTCAAACTTTCTCAAAGTTATGATTCAACTGTATCTATCCAATTTACAACTTTCCGCAATATTTTCTTTAAAATTCAATTTTTCTTTAAAGTATCTTTAACATTTTCATCTTCAAAAATCTTCAAAACTTTAATTTTGCTTTGAAAATTATCATAGAAAACTTGCAATTTCACATTTTCTTTAAAAATATTAATCTTTCTTTAGAATTTCTCTAAGTTTGACAATTCTTTAGCGATCATGTATTTAATTGTCAACTTTTCTTTAAGTTTTCTTTAACTGCAAATTTAAAAAATGAATCGTCATTTTTAGAATAAAATAAATTCTCTTTAAAAATGCATTTTTCTATAAATCTCTTGCAATTTTTCATTCTTTTTTTTTTAATTATAAATAAATTATTCATTTTTTTCTTAAATAGACATTCTTGAAATTTCTTTAAAACATTAAATTTTTCTCTATTGTTTTTCTATTTCAATTTTCCTAAAACTGTAAAATTTCGTCAAATTTTCTATAAATTGTGATTTAACTTTATTGCACAATTACATACCTATCTAATACGCAACTTTTTAAAAATATCAGTTGTTCTTCTTTAAAGTGTCTCTAAATTTTCATCTTCAAAATGCTTAAAACTTTAATTTTGCCCTAAAATTATCATAAAAAAATGCAATTTTACATTTTCTTTAAAAATATCATCTTTCTTTAGATTTTCTCTAATTCTCACACTTCTTTAATTTTCTTGTACAATCTTCCATTTAATTGTCGACTTGAAATTTAGAATAAAATAAATTGTATGTAAAAATGCAATTTTTCTCTAAATTTATTGCAAATTTTTTATTATTTTTTATTTATAACTTTAGTTATTTAATTCTTCTCTTAAATACATTTGTTTCTATCCTCCAAATTTCTTTAAAACATTCCATTTTTCTCTTAAATCTTTTTCTATTTCAATTTTCTTTAAAATATAATAATAATAATAATAAATAAATGGTCTTTATTTCTTCAAACACAACAACGTACTTACATATATGGAGTATAACTTAACAAGGAAACAGGGCGAAATTCAGACGAATCTGTTTTTCAATTTAACCCTACATATGAATTGTTCTTTAAAGCATCTCTAACATTTTCATTTCAAAGTTCTTAAAACTTTAATTTTTTTTTTAAATTATCACCAAAAAATTGCAATTTTACATTTACTGCAAAAAATGTTAATCTTTCTTTTGATTTTCTCTAAACTTCACAAGTCTTTATTTTTCTTGTGCAAGCATCTATTTAATTCTCAACTTTTCTTTTAATTTTTTTCCAAAAAATTGCAAATTTAAAGAAAAATAAAATAAATTTTCTGTAAAAATGAAATTTTTCTCTAAATTCATTGCAAATTTTTAATTCTTTTTTTTTTAGTTATAATTTTAGTTATTTAATTTTTGTTTTAAATAAATTTCTATTTACCATTCTCCAAATTTCTTTAAAATTCAATTTTTCTCTATTCTTTTTTTATTTAATTTTTTTTTTAAATTCATTCATTCCGTAATTTTTGTAAATAAAATGTAACATTCAAATTTTCTTTAAATGAATGAGTATCATTAACGTGAGATAATTAATTGAATCAGTTGCTTCCTGCAGATCGTATCTTAAGATACATATCTAAAATTGCAAGTTATTTGCAAATATATAAGTGCTAATGAACATTAATTTATCGACGTAATTATAGATAAAAAAAAATTAAAATGTGTATGTAAGGTGGTACATACAAGGTTCTATTAATTACGTTAACGTGTACCATTCCGTGCTGCGTAGTTTGCAACATTGCCAAATACTTATCTCGAATAACTGGTCTATTTCCTCATTCTGTGGGTATAAGAATTTTGTTTGTTTTTTTTAACTCTATCAACCACTAAATTTATTAAACTTAATCGACTAGATTAGAAATATATCGAACTATAGAAATTTCAAGGCTGACAAAGGCCAAACAAAATCATTTTTACACCGTCATAGACATCAGACCACAATTGTTATTAATCCAATCGCTATTTATAGTAGATTATTTCGCGAGCGCCGCTTTCCAATTTGCGAGTAGCGACGTGTGCCTTTTCTACCGTCTCTCTCTAACGAACGCCACTTTCAGAGTCCATTCATCCGCAGATAGATAGCGTAGATTGTGCAACGCGGCAGTGGGTTCACGCTCTCGTACGCCTCTGACGTCACTGACACGCCTATCTTCTGCACCAACGAGCTGTTCTCGTGACTGCGGTGCCCCTCTTGAGGAGATCAAACGGAGTGGAACAAAAAAACCGGTTGATTTCAAGGACCTGGGTGTCGCTAGAATTTAACTACGTGGCACGACATTCCTGAAAGGTTATTTTTTTGTTTGTAGATACATTTTCTATATACCAAGAAATTATTTTCAATGTGTACAAAGGATGGATAATAATTGTTATTAAAAAACTAGTTTCATTAGGCAGATTTTAGAGCAGCAAATCAAGTTTAAAAAACGAGTTTTTAAGACTGCGTTTCTAAGAGGTCCGAGAGGAGTTAAAGAAGAAAGCAGAACAACAATTTTCGATCAAGTTTAGCGTCCACAGAAAGGAAAAATAAAGAAAACTGTTAAAGTATTCGTGTAAAGGAAACTCATACGGTATTTGTTAGGATTAGATTTATGGTGGGTTTAGGTTTCTACAAGGTTCTGTATTATCTAGAGCATATTTATACAGATTGTACGGAGATGCTGTGCAAATCCATAGTGTCCTATAAGTTTGCTGAGTCTGTGCAAATCTTTTCATGAATCTATTCCATATTTCCATAACAGAAATTGAGGCTATAAGATATATCAAGGGTAAAATCTTGGTGATGATTATTTTATTGATATTAATGTTCATTCCATATATACGAAGAAAAAAACAAGAAAAAGACGAAATTAAAAAAATACCTTCTTTTATTTTGTCGCACATAGATGAATTTCCCGCAGAGAATCACACCATCAGCATTTTTTTTTACAGATTTCTATACGAAAACGATGAAGGTATAGTCGCTTCGTCAAATTTTTCAAGTTCATCACGAAAAATAAGGTTTAAAATTAGCTAGTGTTGATATGTATTATTGGTAAATGATTATAGCTAGTACATCCTACTATTTTAATTGCATATAATGCCCTATAATTCAAAGTTGAACCATTTGTTTAATAAGAAAAAAATACATTGACTTTGCACTGGATTTTTTATAAATATAATTATTATTTCTTTATAAGAAAATGTAGGATGTATTCTATACAACTTTCCTCTACACGTTTACATTAACATTTTTCTTTATTTTCCTTTCCTTTGGATGTTAAACTTAAACGAAAACAGTGTTTTTTTGCTATCCCTTCAAACTATCTTGGAAACGCAGCCTTAATGAATCAGTATTTCAAGTTTTATAACACGTGCTTTTATAGGTAGATACTATACAGGGTATTCCACGTAACTGGTTCATTAAAAGTTTATGATGTTCTATTATTTATTTATATTTGAGATTTTGGCACCAGTATTTGTTCGATTGGAACTATAAATGTAAAGTACCTTAACCAAAATATCACTTCCGGTTGACCGGAAATGGATGTCAACTTTGTTATTTTAAATAGAATGATATAATTTTTTATTCATTTTTGGATTCTACAACTATAAATACGTCAGTTTTCATTAGCTATTCCTATAGCTACATGTTGCCGTTTTTGAGTTATTTAAGTTTTTCTTTTTTTTTAGTCATAATCATTGCATCATTGAGAAATTAATATCTCGGTTAATACTGCAAGTAGAGACTCCAAATTTGCTATATTATGAATGTACATATTACTCTAAGAAACGGTAAGCACGCTTTACATTCTAACATACATGTTCAAAACTGAGGAACAAAGTGACATATTTTCAAATGCAGAAAACTCAATTTTTTTAAATAGGACACCCTGTACTTTAATTCGGAATTGGGAAGTAAATATCATCCCCTATCGCTTTGTATGAGCATTCCCTATACCTATCTTTAATAGATTTTGAGATATGAACGACTGATCACTGCGGTGATTAGAAGGACTGATATCTATTCTTGTTTAATTAACTTCTGGGGATTTTTATATCCTCTTTCAATCAACTCCTGGCGATGTTTTGAAACGATTACACATTGTTATAGTTTCGTACGCAGACTCGTGGAGTCGTATAAACAACAATAAAGAAATAAATTCGTGACCATAGGGAATAACATGGGAATTAAATTTCTGGTTATTCTCTATTCTGTGATAAAGTAACCTCGAATTCACAATGGAAAACCTACAAAAGAAAATGAATGAACTGATTTACATTCAACTAATACCAAATGTATTTAATTTTTCGGCTAATATCTTCTTAGTATGCCCAAACTCTCTCTTACATCGTCGTCTTTTTTTACCCATTATATTTAGATATGCTACTCGTTCTATAAATTTCATTTCAGCTACCTGCAGTTTTCCACTGAACTTTTCTGTAAAAACCAATGATTCACTTCCTGATATTAATATTGGTAGATATATTGTTTTGTAACTATGATTACTTTATTATTGTCATTTTAGTCTTTGCACTTATTTCCTTTTGATAATAAATCCTTCTCTAATACTATGATAACTATGAAAGGGTTTTTTAAACTCATTTTCCTTGTTAGATATTAAAATCGTGTTTGTGTTGACCACATTTTTCATACTTTTTTTTAGCAAGTTATTTATAGGTTTAAATAAACATTCATTAATTTCTATATTTCCCATTTTGTTGTATCCCACAGTCAACTTTTCACTTTTTTCCTTACTTTCGTTAATTACTTCCTTCATAAAAGTTAAGGGCTGTACGTGGATGAGTATTCCTCTTTGCCTTATTGACCCTGTACTAGTTTTAAACGCATCGGATCCTTCGTTATTTACCCCAACTATTTACACTTTATTATTTACTTGCTGCATTCAGTTGACTATTTAATGGTTAGATCAATGCCTAACATTTAACACTAATAGAAAAATGTTGAATAAATCTTTGAATTTCTTTCAGTGCAACAACACTTTTGACATTTTTATTGGTACTATGCATTACTAAAATTTGATTTACTAATACAGCTTTTTCAATATTTTAATAATTGCCTGCCCAAGTATATAATATTTTCTACTTAACACTCTGTATATCGTTTTATTTACTGCAAAAAAATGGGAACCGGAAAATTCCCCGAAAACAACTCACCGACGGAAAATTTCCCGAAAACAATTCACCGACGGAAAATTTCCCGTCTACAATTCACCGACAAACAATTCCCCGACAGGAAAAACCCGCGACAAGAAAATTCCTCGCCAAACAATTCAACGAATGGAAAATTGCCCGACAGTAACGAACTTCCCTTCACACTTTATCTCGGCTTAGGACGAATTTAGATATGGAAGTTCGTAATAGCCATACAACGGGAACAAAGTCTACATGAAGTTCAGATTGAGCAATATCTAGGAGGCGCTGAAGGACACCCTGCTCGTAAAAAGTACCGTGATTGTGCTGAACGAATAGCAACTCTTGTAAATAATTTTGACGAAATAAATCTTTCCAATTACTTGGTATAGCCCACAACCTTACTTATTAAGACAACATAATTATGACGAGAAAAGCCTTTTCGATTATTATTGTTATTATTACTATTATATAAAAAAACAAAAAAAGGACAAAAAAACTATTATAAAAAAAACAAAAAAACTTCTAAACACGCCAGTATAATGCTGCTCGTCCTAAGCCGGGATAAAGTGTGAAGGGAAGTTTGTTACTGTCGGGGAATTTTCCATTCGTTGAATTGTTTGTCGGGGGATTTTCCTGTCGGGGAATTTTCCTGTCGAGAAATTGTTTGTCGGTGAATTGTAGTCGGGAAATTTTCCGTCGGTGAATTTTCCTAGATCCCAAAAAAATGTTTACATTTAAACATAATAATGTAATGTTTGTCCAATTAATAAGCAAATATGTGCGACATTTTTAAATTGAAATGCCTGCTTACGCATGGCGCACAAAAAAATGGACATAATCTAGTATTGTCGTGAAATACTATAAGTAGGTAACTATTATAAATCATACTTACACACAATAAAATTTTATTTCTCGAACGAAGGAATTCTTGTGTAAAACTGCTTTTTCTTTTTGTTATTTAAGGTTCGTGTTATCTTCTATTACAAAGAAACTTTATACCTCAGCGATGCCAATATAAATCAAATTAATTTGTCCTATTACTAATTCCACTAATGAACAAGATTGGTAGTACATTATGTATAAATTACACTTAGGCGATTTGTTAATAAGTGTTATGAAGGGATATTTACAAAATTAATGTATGTAAACAGTAAACACAGTTAATTGAAATTTTTTACCACAATATCTAAATAAATATTTTAGTATTTGCAATCGGTATAGGGTAAATATTCAGCAGCATATTAATGTTAACCTCAATAAATACATTAAAATAATTTAAAGAGAAATATCACATGCATGCAAAATACACTTATAATTTTTCAATTTATTAATGCAATTTTTTTTATATATATATATCCGATAAGACCAGAGAAATAATGCAATAAGCATCAATATTATACATTAGACCGATTCCAATAACTGGTGGCAAAAAAATATTTCAGTATGTTTTTCTGATTTCATTCTATATTTTAATGATGCTTTATAACCTACCTCTGTTTTGATAAAAAATTGTTTGGCAATAGAAATTTACGGAAACTGGCTTGTAAAGTATCTATCTTTGCTTTATAAAAGCTTAAAAGTTTAGACATGTTAAAAGGTAATATGTTTTGTAAAATTATTTCCGCGTATCTAATTATTTCAAATAATTATTATTGTTATAGTGGCCCTCCGATAAAAAATCTTTCCATGCGCCATAAAAATTTTGAATTAGTCGATAAACCAATTTACGTTACCAAAGATCCAAAAGTAACTAAAAAGTTAGTATTTGCATACAGAAAGTATTGTGTTTGCATCGGAAACTTTAATATTGCCAATAGAAATTCTTTTTCTGATGTAAATGTGTTTCATTTTATGAGGCTAGTTCACACCGACATCTTGGATTCATTTTAATTCACGCTTAAATTAAAAACAGGCCCTCCTAAGCGTATAAGTCTTATTTGGGGATGATCGATTTGAACACACACTATTTTCTGTTACATATGACACCTAAATAAAGTTTGTTAGAGTAATTTAAAATAACTTTGTTGAGCTTTGAAAATGTGGAATTGTAAAAACATCTATGTTTAATCACTCATTTGGTTAAGATCGGCTTTAATTACGTTTTATACTACATATTTAAACAAAAATTATTATTTTGTTGATCGTTTATTACTATATAATGTAATTTCCAGAAAATATTTTAATTGACCTGAGATAGACTGCCATGTTATTTTATATAATTCAAAGTTTATGTTAACGGTTCACCAAGCCCAAAACCTCGGCGGGACTTTTGATTACATATATTATTTCTAAGCATAAATTTACTATAGCATACGCAATACTGCAAGACAAACATGTATACATATTCTGGACATGTTTTTAACACATCTATACTAATTCCCTTAGCACTCAATAAGTCATAACGGAAATTTCCCAATTTTTTTTTATTGTCCCGTATGTATACACATACTATAAGCAACACAATCATTGACGTATGTGTTGTACATACGTGATCGAAAAGATGAACTTCCACTCTTATTAAGTAATTCCGCCAGACGAAACAAAACGTTAATGAAGATTGATAAATAAGGAATTGAGGCTATTTATTAATTTACTCGGTCTAACCTACAGAACTACAGACACTGGTAGACTTTGTAACGAGAGTTTTGCAACGATCACACCAAAAATCGTAATTTTACTATATACATTGCCACACACGCACAAAAATCGAGAGATAACCACAGAAGGGTCAGTCTTTATGTGTGTATATGAATAGGCGGTTTTCTGTTGATTATGACGGGTTCATAGGCCTGGAAAATTACGCTGAAATGACGAGAAATATAATGCGAAGACTTTCAACTGTTTGAGGTTCGTATGAAAAGAGTCCCTGGATTTGTTGTAAGCTGGTTTATATTTATTTTCATTTAATTTTATGTTTACAAATGTAACCTTGGGACTATATTCTGTTTTAACACTATCCATAATTTATTCTGACTAGAATTATTGATAATGTACAATAAGCAAGAAATTCGGTGGTGCTAATCTAAATTTGCTGTCATCAATGTTAGATAATCTCAACCACAGCATATGACTAGTAGTAAGGACGCAAATCTTGACACCTTTTGACATTTTCTAGACAGCTCTCAATGTCCTTCAAATACAGAATAAAGTTATAAGCATCTATCCAGGACAGCGAAGCAAGTAATAGGTCACAATAAGAATTTTTAGAAAAGATGGTCTGAAATAGCGACATTGTTGAAAAAGATTTTTTCGATTCTACGCACAAAAACATATTTATCCATTCAAAATATTTTCTTACGCCTTTACCCAGAAGCACTGATTTTGAATTACTTTTAAACGCTGGAAACATATCATTCTACGGCTTAGGATGGCAAATAGAATCACTGAAGGTTGGTAACACTACAGTTTTCATATTTATTATTATATATGCGAAATAGAAGAAATATATTAAATATACAAATGTAAACAAAAACTAATGTTACATTATTTATATTTACTCCATTTATTTTTATATAATTAGAATGATGGTGCCAAATTTAAATCCCAAATATAAAAGGAAGCTTTTCCTGCATTTAGTTATCATTAATTCTCACTTAAGATAAAGATCTTAATCTTATAAGCATCTAGTTAAAGAAATGAACACGAATGTTATCTTGATGTAACTAATTTTAGCTTTGTTTGATTTAGATAAAATCAAGAAAAAAAAATGATGAAATGTAGGTAACGATGTCATTAATGTGGGACAGTTATTATGAAAGAAAAAAAAATCCCTAGATCGTTTATGAACTACAAGTCTAGTTCAAGTTTTAAAAGAAGTATTATTCTTATGGACTATATGCATCCCTTTTTATTTTATACCTATTCATATGTGTCTATCTCCTTCTATCATGGGGATGTTGCCAGATTTATTTGATGGCTGTCGGTAATGATAATGTCTGCATTATTCGCTGTTTCCTGTTCCTGTCAGTTCTGGATTTAGAATATATTTGTATGTCACTTGCACTTAAAACAGCTGTTATAATTACATATAGGTAACCTAATTTTTGGAGAAGTATGTTCTAATAGACATTGGTTTTATATTTGAGAATATTTATTTATGGTATTATTTATGATGGCATAAGGATTATTAATGTACTATTAGAAGATATCATAGCGAAAGGAGAAACATTATTTTCACTGATAAATCGTGAGTAAATAACATTTTGTAGTAGAAGGGACTGATAGCACAGCAAGTACATCTAGACAAGCATTTTCAGAAGATTTAAGTATTAATCTCTAAGAGTATCAAAATGTAATGGTCAACATTATGCATTAGTTGATGGTGGCAACAAAAATGGCTTCGATCGGAATGCTAAGATATGCCTCTGCTTATATCTAGCAAATATATGACATTGTTTCTACCGAGAATTGGAAAAACTTCACTAAACATGATATCAAAGGTATAATAATTATATAATATTTGACACATTGTGGTTTTAAGTTTATTCATTTTAGTTAAAAGGATCATGTGGAAATTGGACCATGCATCCAAAGAGTACATTACTAATTTAACACCAATCTCATCATCATCTCCATATTGGTCATCCCATATAAGTAAATCATACACTTACGGCTATAGAAATGATCTTTAGTTTATTCTAAGCATACCTCTGTAAATATTTGTAAATTTATTATGAATACTTATACATCTATGTATGTTTCCCTGAAAATAAACACAAGAACAGGAAACAGAACACCTTATTTGTGTTGTGTATTATGATGTGGAATAAATATTAATACAATCAACATTATTCTATCGCTTTTCATACTAATGGTACACAGTGGGACATAGCCAATAAATACAAACAAAATTCACAGGATTGACATTTATAAACACCAACATGAAATTCGTCAAGTTGTTCAGCGCGACAACATACGAAAAATTAAGTACTTAAATAGATTTGGCATCGTTGAATACTATCTCCATAAGAGTAGTACTTCCTTCTCGTGGATTGGATACATTTCCCTCTTTTACTTATCAACGCGTCTTTTGCCATTCGTGTTTACCCCCTCTATTATTATTTTTGACGTTAAAACTACAAATTCAAACTTGCCAACGTAAATTTGCTATTGCCACATATGGTATTTCAACTTGATAGGCAATATGTTTTGGTTCTTAAAAATATAACCTCAAATTAATACAAAACAAAAGTTATTACTTCAGGTTTATTTTGTACTCAATAGGGTGCTAAAAAAATACAAAATTTTATGTTTAATATACTTTATTGAGTAAAACATTCTTCTGCTACATCTGGTGTATGTATTTCTCAAATCACAAATCTCTAAACAGAAATAAAATTGACGTGATATTGAAATCATTGCACCGGTAGAAGCTGAGCATGCGCAGTCACCTCGATACCTATTACGATTGGTTGCCTAAATAAAAAATAACCTGAAAAATAATGGTGTAATGCTTTGTGGTACTCGTCACTTTATTTTTTAGAAGAGACCCTGATAACCAAAATTAAATTTTACAAGTTGTATTACTACTATCGCAGTTACTGCAAATAATTGGCGGGAAATTTAAATTTGGTTGTCAGGGGCAAAATGTTTAAAAAAAAATAAAAATTATAAAAATAAATACTTTAATACAAATTAATAAATAAAGAACTACTTTATTATTCAAAAAATATTTTATTATCAAAAAATAATCACAAAATATGCGTATTTGATAAATACAATACAAATTTTAAGTTATATTATCGTAAAAAAAAAATAATGATAATAATATTGAGACGATCAATCGCACGTTCGTAGATCCACCTTATTATACGATTCCGGCGCCATTTTCTTTTTCGACAGGATGAAGCATACCACACAACAAAGGAAAAAGTGAATGAATAAGAGAAACAATACGCGTCGAAACGATTTAATACGAAATACTTATTATTAAGTTGTGTAAATAACCCGTGAAATATACAAAATTAAATAACAAAAAGAAAAACAGCTGTGAGTAGAAAAACAACCGAATACTATCCTTTTCTCTCTTTCTCTTCCACGAATAGAAACGATAATACTGTTGCCTTCCTAAATTAGATCGTAGTGTAAAAAAGAAGAAGGAAACAAAATAAAAGTGGGTTTGTTTTTTCTATGTCGCCATCCTTGATGATTCGACAGAATTGACAGTTGACAAGCGTCTTTTTTTTCGGGATCTTACGCTATAATTTCGTCTTTATTCTTCTTTTTCAACGGCTCCATCTCTTGACTCTTAACACCGTTGACCTCAGAGGGTCTCCTATCGACGCTATTCCAAGATTGCATCTCGCCAGTGCCGAAGATAAGATACATAGCGCTGCCTACGGCATACACAACCACCAGAACCCAAAAGACGTTCTTCCATTCGTTGAAGGTGCTGTTCTTGTTGGTCAAAGCGGCCACTATGCTTGTGGATACGAAACCTCCGAACGAAGATAAAGTATTGGCCAAACCGAATATCGTCCCTGAGAAATTCGGTGCGATATCTAACCCGTTTGCCAGATAACCGGCTGTCACTGCTCCGTTAAAGAACAGCGATGCTGTGAAGATAGTTACTGAGATCGTGGCGTCATAGCCGAAGAATGCTTGTACCACCATCAAGCAAGCTGGTATGGTGATGGCAAAGGCGGTAAAACTCTTCCTAATGACGGTGGTCGAGTATCTTCCGCTCCGTCTAAGTCTATCTGCTAGGTAACTAGCTATAACTGCCATTATGTACTTGCCTGTAAGAAAGAAAGCGAATTGTCGTTAAAATCTTGTCCTTTCCAATGTGCGATAGAGTATGAGCTGCGAATCTGTATGAATGTATTGATAATATTTTAATGGTTATATCTTTGGGATCTTCGATTCTTGGAATTTTCTTCGTAAAATTGGTTTGAAAATGTTTAGAATTGGTCCAAAAATCATAGATAAACCGCAAAGATTATGTAATAGAATTGTATAACAATTGTGAATGAAAGAATGAGCTGGCCAACAAAATTTCAACTGTAAAAAACCAAAAATGATGTGGAAAATTAATATTATCATAGAAGTTTTAGGTAAACAGGAATCAGCGACAATGTTTTTTTGCTTTAAATGAAACTAGAATATGTTGATTATGATCTGCATAATCTAAATTGTGAGAAAAAAACATAGAAATATAGTGGGAAGAACGCACAGGTAACGAGTATGCATTAAAGGCTGCTTGTAAAACGCAATATGTGTTATTACATTTTGGTGAGTACATATTTTGTTATTTATTTCATTGTTCTTTTAAGTTGTGCAGTTTTGGGGCTATTAATATTTTTTATTAATCGATATTATCAATTCATAATCCTAAGGAGAGCTTATTTAATGTTCTCAACTCATTTTTAGGACCGACTTTGTCAGCTTGTCCAGTGGAGAACTCTTAGAATATTTTAACAACATATTAGTCATTTAGATTAGGGGTCTATTTTGTAATAGAGGCTAAAATAATTGTAAGTACCAGAGCACAAAAAAATATGTAAGCTACTACTAATACAACTAATACATTTAATACGTAAATATATTTGAGTGTTTTAAATTACCTAAATGTATATTCGTTTGAATGGAAAATTCTGCCTGGTCAACTATGACGAATACTTTTTAAAGTAGTTGAAAGAGTCACTACCAGCTGACAAAGCCGGGATCAAAACTAAGCTTAACATCTGATATGCTCTCCTTGTCAAATAATACCATTAAAATTAAATGTATTATTTCTGTGGAATTGGAATTTTTACAAAGAAGTAAAGAGATCTGAAGAGCAATATCAAAAGCTATACTATCGTAAAAATAGAGAGGCGCATTTAATAGGAGATAAGGAAGAGAAACTCAATAAGTCCGCGCATCAGTACTTTGAAGGATTGTTAAACAAGGATGAAGAAGTAATGAGTGAAAGAAAGTGAAAGAATGAATTAGAAGAACAAGGAGATGTAGAGATGGAGACAACCTTGAGAATACCAGCAAAGGAAGAGGTGTCGAACTGCATAGATGGCTTAAAAAACAACAAATCTTCAGGAGAGAATAATATCTCTGTGGAAATGCTAAAACAAGGAGGTGAAGAGTTAATTGGAAGAATATGGAGACTGGTAACACAAATATGCCAAAAAGAAAAAATACCAGGAAACTGGAATAAAGCACTAATTATATTTGTACATAAAAAGGGTGATAAAGGAGAGGGTATGAATTATCGCAGAATAGCTCTCTTGGAGGTAACGTACAAAGTTTTAGCGAAAATAATCAAAAGTCGACTGGACAAGTATCATAATTAAAGTGTGGGAGAATGCTAGGGAGGATTCAAAGCAGAAAAATCGACAGTAGACCAAATTTTTATTATGAAATAACTGCAAGAGAATGCTTACGAACAAAATCTAAGTCTGCACGTGTTGTTTATAAATTATAAGCAACCATACGACACCATCAAGAGAAGCCAGTTATACAATACTATGGGGAAACTCCGAATACTAAAAAAAGCTGAAAAGATTGGTAGAAATAACGATGCAGAAAACACAGAATAAGGAGATCCATTATCCACAACCCTCTTCAAGCTAGTTCAAGCAATCATCGTAAGGGAAAGTGGGATAAAAACCAAAGGGTTTAATATACAGCTACAGACACCAGAGCCTGGCATATGCGGACGATATAGTACTCATGGCAAGATCCAGAAAAGAACTACAACATGCATTCAAGTTACTGGAAGAAAAAGTAAGGGAATATGGCATGATGGTAATCAATGAACCAAAGACGAAATACATGGACAGAACAGATATGATAATAGAATACAGTGGAAATAGAAAGTATAAAATAAAAAAGGTGGAGCAAATGGAATACTTAGGAGTTACGCTAACTAATAGAGGAGGTGAAGAAAAAGAAATAGATAAAAGAATAGCAAAAGGGAAGCAGGACAGCAGGAATGTTGGAAAAAGTGATAAAATCGAAAGATATATCGAGAACAGCGAAAATAAGAATATATCAAATAATAGTAGTATACAGTCGCATACCCATGTAAAACTGGGACTATGAATAAGAAACAATAAGATAAATTAGAAATATATATGAACGAAGAATTCCCAGAAAGATATATGGGTGAGATCTAAGAGCGTGATGTCTTCAGAAGAAGAGCAAATAGAGAAATAGCAAAAATGTACAAGATGCTAACTATTACTCAAGTAGAATGCAGAAAGCGATGATGGGGCATATAAGTAGGATGGCAGAAAATAGTTGGGTTAAACGAGTGCTAAAAGGTTGCCATGGAGGAAGAAGGAGAAGAGGAAGACCACGGATGAAATAGCTGGATGAGACCATGAAAGATTTGAGGACAGTACGAGTAAGACCGAAATGAAATATTTAAGAGCTGTAGAAGGAATTACAAGGCGTGATAAAGTACGAAATGACCGCGTAAGAGAACTGTTGAACGTGAAAATCATGAAAACAATGGAAAAACAGTTAAGTGATTTGGGCATGTTATAAGAATGGGTGAGGCTCGACTACCAAAAACAGTGTGACAAATGAAATCGTGGTTATTCAATTCCAAGTAAAAGTTCACAAAGATGAAAATTTCATTCAATATCAGATTTAATTCAATTTTGTCTTACTACTAGACAAATCTCGTACAAAATACTTGTATTTTTTGTTCTAACTCAAATTTAATTAATCCTGTAATCACCAACTTTCAAAATGGCTGATTTTATAGCCACAAATACAGCGCATCACATAGTGAAAGCCCGTTCTTCCTACTTAATCTATGGTATTTACCCATACTTCAAAATCATGTATCTACTTATGATACTGGATATTATTTTTGCCAAATTTAGTGATAAATTTAATTATAACATATTTTTTTTTTTTAGTAAAATTTGTTGACCAGTACAATTTAAGATATTTATCTGTTAATTTAAGTCATATTTTATTCCTACAAAATAGTCAGTAATTGACTTGAAGTAAAATGAATATAATATCTTAGTAAAAGTAATAATAAAGAAAGATTCTGCAATTTTATTGAAAGACTTTCCAAAGTTGTACAAAAATACGTTTTTATATAGGTATTTGAACAAATAAATTAAGCAGCACTTTGGAAAATCTTTTTATTTTTTTTTTCATTTAATTGTAAAAAGAAATAAATATTTCGACAGAAATGCATATTTTAAACATCAAAAACAAAACAGTGATGCCATCATTTACTATATGTATAAACAATTGCTGTTATAACAACTTTATTTTTGCAATTTCATTCCATGTATTTCACAAGATTTATTATGCAAAGTTGGGCATCGTTGTTTTATTTTATGTAAGAAAAAACATAATACCCACTTCAAAACAAAAATATTGACGTCCATAAATATTACGGCAATACTGAAAGGTTCCCAAACAAAGCAATTACACACGAAATGACAAAATCACACAATTCACAGATCTAAACAGTATCATTTTCTTGCTTCATGATCGCCATTTTACTTCTATTTCGTTCGATGACTATTTTAAGGTTATTACAAACTGTGTGCATGTAGTTACAATAAATATCATTCGCAGTGTAAATATATCTTATAGGGTATTTGTTTTGTTAGGAAATCTACGCAGTATCGCCAACACCATAGTAAAATTGCTATATTCTTCTCTAGAATAGCATGTATAAAATTGACATTATAACAAAAAAAAAAAAGAAATACCTTTAGATTTTAAATAATAAAATAAAAATTGTATTATCATTACCAATTTAATTAAATTTGACAAATTTATACATGCTTTATCTATTTTCGCAATAAGTAAATATCTTTAATGTTGCTCTAACAGAAATTAAATAAAATATATCGTATGGAATGTTTTTGAAAATTTTTATCGCAGGTACACTTCATATTTGCAAACATTTAATTTTATTTTTACGCATGATAAACCCCTATTATGTATTACTTAACCATCAATAATCACCGTATTTATAAATATTTATTTTGCAACATTAAGCATTCAGGATATTTTAAGGCATCGTTAAAAATCAAGGCCATCACTTTCGATGGTTGGCAACAGCACGAATTTGCATACAAATATGAAGCGTCCACTCCAATCGCAATCGCAAATCTGCTTTTATTATAGGCACCAAAAAAAAAAAGCAATTTTGCAACAGCTGCCAATAAGTCAGTGTATGTTAATCGAATAATTATTATCATTGGTGAACGAAAATCAACAAAGTTTTTTTTTTTACTTTTTTCTTTACAAATCCTTGGTAATCTGTGCAAATATAACAGAATAATTTTGATGACGCGACCTTGAGCAAATATTTTTATAGCTCTAATAAAACGACCTTTTAAAATAAGGCTAATCAAATAGTAAGTTTTATTGTACGATATATAACAGCTCACTGAGATAAAAATATCGACATTTGAAAAATTAGAATTAAATCTCAGTGTCTAGTACTAAATATTTTGTTGATTCTCATTCTTTGTAGTCTAGAAAGTGCACAGTGTACCTTTTTAATGATTATTTACATAAAAAAAAATAGCAAATAATAAAATAATATGTGTACTTAGAAAATACGATATGCTTCTTATCGTATTTGCTTTTGCACAAAATTTATACTATTTTTCAAACGTACAAATAAGATGACAAAACAGTCTCGCTGGTATTAGCTACAGCTATATAACTTACGAGACTATTGTATTAAATATTGTCTGTAAATAAACAAAAAAAAAATATGTGTTGCAAATGCTTAAAGAAATTATTAATTATTATAGTTATAAGTTATGATATCAAAACACAAAGTTTCTATTAAAAATGTAACTATAGGTCATTCCCACCATAAATGAAAGTATGCACTGTTATAGGCAATTTTTCTTCTGCGTTATTTTTTACCATATTGACGTATTCTTCTCTAGAATTGATATAAATTATAAGTGTCGCCCGCTGCTGCAACTTATAGTTTGATTTATTTACCATTGCTCCAATAGTGGGTGACATTTCAGTTGACTTTGTTGACACTTATTAATTTATAGCTTTTATAAAGTAAATTATTATTATTATTATTATTTAAATGTGTTGTAGAGAGAAATAAGTTATCTATATAATACATACTTTCTTCTAGGGTGGAATGAACTATAGATATCAATCATCAAAATAAAATGAAATTTCAAAGTTTAACGTGTACATATATAAGATGACAAACCAGTCTGGCTGGTATTAGCTGCAACTATATAACTTATCGAGACTATTATATTAAATATTGTCTGTAAATAAATAAAAAAATGCGCTGCAAATGCTTAAAAAATAATTAAAACATATCTTTTTATATGAACTAAAAGAGTCATGATATCTAATTGTTGACTTTCTATACAAAGTTTCTCTTAAAAATGTAACTATAGGTCATTCCCACCAGAAAAGAAAGTATAAACTCCTATAGGCAATTTTTCTCCTGCGATATTGACGTATTCTTGTCTAGAATTGATATTGCTCCAATAGTAGGTGACATTTCACCTGGAATATATTGTTTTTTTTTTTGTTTGAACATATATATACTTATTAATTTATAGTTTTTTATTTAAATGTGCTGTAGAGAGAAATTCGACAATAATGTAGATACATACCTTTCATAAGTTATGTACTTTTTTCTAGGGTGGAATGAACTATAGATTTTAATTATCAAAATAAAATGAAATTTCAATTTTTTCAAACAGACAATATTACTTTTTTTTTATATCATTTTAAAGCAATTCTTGCGGGCTTCTTCACTAAAAGCTTTCATTTAAATGTTCTTTTAACAATATCTTATCGATTCCTCTTCAATTACATTAATTGTTTCATTGTTTTAAATATTCCTCATGTTCTTATTATTCCTTTTCGTTTATATTTACTCCATTCTTCTTGCATATTTATAACAAAACATTTTCACACAGAAGCACACACAACTAGACAGGTATAGATACTTGTTGAAAGGATTTACTTCTTAAAATCTTTTTGTTCGAACAAACAATAACGCTGTTGGAACTTTTACAGCATAGAATGTTACCGTCAATAGCGATACTGTTGCCTTTAAAAGGTAGGTAATAAATGCGGATTCAAAGAATCTATACATGTAAGCGGAAAAGAACGGTGTAATCAATGCAGATTCTTGAGTGTAGCATCTAAGGTCACGATTCAATAGTTTTTATTTGTACAATGGAATTTTAATTGACTGTTGTTGCTCCAGGAAACGTTATTTAATATATGGTTAGTTACAATTGGAACGAATGTTTAAATAAAAAACAGCAAAAGAATATTATAAAAAAAATAAAACGAACGTGATGCGTGTAGTACAACGTGTCTGGTGATATATTTTTATTAAACACGTGCTGGATAAATCATCATGTCACATCACTGCAAGATCGCATCAGTAAGAGACCGTGCAAACAATTTTTTATCAGATTTCCTGATAACATAAAAAATCAATAAGCGAGGATGATTTTTTTTATGATTAGATTACTAGTGAGTTTATGGAGGTTGACATTGAGATATATGGCAATTTTTTCATGCTTAGCAAGTGATATGAGAGGATGTTATTGCATAATATCTAGATTGTATCAATTAATGATATCTAGCAAAAAATACATAACCTTATATTTTGGTAAATAAAACTGCAATGAGTATATTATGGTATATATTAAGAAGATTCCATTAAATTTTGAACTCAATTAGAATTCTGTCACATGGTCTTCCAAAATATTTATATCAATTCTTAGCTATAGATGACCAGATGATAAAATAATTGCGTCGAAAAGCTGGTTATAAGATGAAACAATCTGAGATCAGTTTGGTTCCATTAAGAAGCATTTTTCTCTTCTTATCTTAATAGTGATTGTGAGAAGACTTAAATTATTCAAAAGAAATAGTTCCAAAAAATATTTTCTTATGATAAAATTCAGTTTTAGTGGGCTTTTATTAGCAATTTTTGGTTATGAGTGAATATCAGAAAAAAAAATTGATTTTGCCAAAAAATGATAATTTCACATACTTTGAAAATGGAGAAGTGGTGAAATTTGAATTTTTGGAAATTCGTTGAATAATCCTAAATACTAATCAAAATATAGGGTGTCTTATGACGAACTGCGTACATTGACAAACTATTCACAGAACGAATTATATTAGTTATCATTATTATATTTGGTGTTCAAAAGTTATGACCAATGTATATCTCAACATAAATCAATCAGAGAATTTAGGAAAACAAATGGATCTAGATTCCAATAGATAGGCAGGTAAAATTGTTTTTTTTCTTGCAGGATTTTTGAGGATTGAAGAAGCAATTAATTGATTAAAAAAAGATAAATGCAAGAAATCCAAAAGAATTGAACCAGTGGATACAGACAAAAAAACAAACCCACATCTGACATCCAAAAGGGGATGGATATACAAGGAGAAGAATATATATCAGGATAGATTTTATGAATAGTTTGAAAAAGAAAAATAATTGAAAAAACTATACAGTAACTTAAGTAAGGCAAAGCGGAGACTATCCAAAATCCCTGGAATCCTGGAGTTGCTGATATAACTTTAATAGGTAAAAGAAATGAGAGGCTAAATAAAAAAAAGCCAAGAAGCTGCAATGTTGCCGGAGACTCCATGTCAGATAGCTCTCACAACAATAAAAAAGTACCAATATGTAAAGATATCACATATGCTTGCCCAATGATTTGCCTCTCGTAAGAAGTAGGAAGTTAAAGGTTCGTTTATTTTAAATTTATATGACTTACAGTTAGTGTTAAACTACTCTTTGTGTATACTGTACTTTTTATTTACAAAACTCAATTAACACATACCTGATACATATACACGTGCGTGGTAATTAACGATTATCACGCTAGTCTTGTCCATTTTGCTATTTATTTCAAATAAATTAAATATAAATCAAGTTTCGATGACATACACAACGAGGGAGCGATTAGTTTATCATATAATTATAGTCAACGTAATGCATTGTAGGAAAAATAAAGTATTGCTCAGGGAAGTGGTGCACTCTATCGGTGAATGTAAATCAATTTGAAAAAGCGATAAATATAACAGGTATCTCGGTCAGAGAGAGAGACAGATTTCTATGTTCTATCTACATATCTGCGGAAACAACGGAATCCCGTATCGGTGTGATGTGTGGTTCCACTGGCATTGGCGAATTGTGAGGCCCGAGGAAAAGGGAGGGTGGATGCACGATGACGCTGTGATGACGTACACCTCGCGATAATTCTCGGGTTTGTTTACATTAGAAGGTTAGTATTCTGAGGTATTCTGTTATAAATATAAAGAAATTGAAAGTATATTGCAAGTCACGTTATTGTTGACAAAACATTAATTGAATAATTTTCTAAATTGAGGTTTTTGCTTTCAAGAATAAAATATTTAAACTTAAAACAAAGAAAAAACACTGAAAAGAGAAAAGTTAAATGTAAAGGGACAAAAATTTGCCGAGAAAAAAAAACATAAAACTACTTCTCAATTTTTAGTTTTCTTAGTTTTTAAATTAATAAGTTGTTTTGTTAACTTAATTTACTTATGTTTATGATTATATAATAATCAGAAAATGTTTGTTTTATTAAGAAGAATAAGTATTTAGTTTGATAATATATAATCTGTAGTTCGATAGCCTTTCTATATTTAAAATTTTAATAAAACGCCAGTTTTTCGTTCGAACTTTTATACGAGAACGTTCTTCTCCTCCTCTCTCCTATTACTATCTTCGCTTCTCCCGTGTATAGCGGTACTGTCGCTAACTTCAACTGGTGTAAAGGCGGGAAATTTGAAATTTAAAATATAGTCTACTATAAATCGTTATTTTTTTTAACATATATGCACCACTTACTACTTATTAAAAACATCATACATAATGACGCGTTCGCGCTGTTTCTCTTGATTGGCTGAAAAGTTACGAGGTAACCTTTGGGCAAGATCCGTATATACAAGGTTATCTCGTAACTTTTCAGCCAATCAAGAGAAAGAGCGCGAACGCGTCACATGTATGCTGTTTTTAATAAGTAACGTGGTGCATATATGTAAAAATAAATGGCGATTAGTACTCCCAAACTAAATATTTATTCTTCCTAATAAACAAAAAAAAACATTCTTATTATTCTATAATCATACTTAAACTAAGAAAACTAAAAATTTAGAAACACAAACTTATGTAATCTTTTTTTTCTTTTTTCTTGGCAAATTTGCGTTCTTCAGATTTAACTTCTCTCTTTTCAGTGATTTTTGTTTGTCTAAAGTTTAAATATATTTTTTTTAAAAATCTTAAATTAGAAAATGTTTCAATTAATGTTTTGTCAACAAGAACGTGTCTTTCAATATACTTTCAAGTTCTTTTTATTATAACAGAATACCCCAATACTAACCTTTCAATGTAAACAAACACGAGAATGATTGCGTGGCGCGTCATCACAGCGTCATCGCGTACCCTCTCCTTTCCCCGGGCCTCACCTACAACTTATGAGGTAATCTTATGTATACGGACGTGATACGGAGCTTGACCTTTGGGTAGCTATTGCAATTAAATAATATTTTGCCGACACGTAAGAGGGCCATCTTGTAATGTAGTAGTCTAACTATAAAGCTTATATTTAAATCGAGATGGACATCAACGGTGTGCTGCCATCTACCGCTTTTGTCCAAAATGTTCAAAAATCCGTTAACTATTTTGTCCATAAGGTTGTCTAACTAGTATGTATATAAACAATGATATCACCAATCATGGACTCACAATCAAATCATCTTTTTATTTTTGTTTAAAAAAAGGGCGTATCATGTGTGTAGATATCTCTAGGCAATGGAATTGAAAATAATAAAGGCAGTTGTTATTGTCACTCACTAAAATCAAGTCAGCTGCAGATTTTAATATGAGTTGCTCGTGAGTAGTTGGAATAACCAACGCAGCTTCATTATTTGCTATGTAGGTTTTGCATATCAAATTCATGGATACAAAGTAGATCATTTATATTGTTCCGTAAATGAATCTCCTCAAAAGTGAATAAAAAAGTACTTAAACATACCTAAATATGGAAGGCTGGATAGAAGTCCATTGGCTTTGACATTGAAATGGAGCACCTCCTTCATGTAAGTGGGCAACTGGTTGACCACGTGAAGTACCCGAAAACCGAGCACCCATGAGTAACTATAATCGCCCAAACGGCCGCGCTGGACAGCATCGCCTTCCAAGGTACACTCTTCGGCTTTTGCCCGCCGCCGCTACCTTGAGCGATCTTGGTCTCGATTTCCAATCGTTCTTCGACGCTGATTCTGGATGATCAGCCGGCGAATCGAACACTAAAAAGAACCACGCGACAGACCAAACTAAACCTACGGCCCCTGTAACGTAGAAGACGCTGGCCCAGCCTAACCTGTCGATGAGGAAACCGCATATCGGCATGGTGAAGGCCGCCCCCAACGCGGAGGCCATCATGTTCGCGATGAACTTTGATCGTTCCATCGGCGGTATCCACCTGGCCGCCATCGGTGGTATAGCCGGCCACGTGGCACCTAAGAAGAAACCCATAACGCTCCTCAATACTACGGAAGGAATCAAGCCCCAATAACACACTACCGGCGTCACTAAAGTCAAGAGGCTGGCACCCAACATGCCACCTCCGAAGATCTTTCTGGCGCCCACGATCTCTGCCATTCTACCGCCAGGGAGTTCGGTCAGAATGTAGCCCCAGAAGAACGAACCTAATAGAAGATTCTGCCCGTGTTTGTCCCAATGGAATTTCGTGGAAGAAGCGTCAGCAGGCGTCGTTGCTACTGGTTGGGTGGCTGAAACTGGTGTCGTGGAGTTGAGAGCGGTTAGGTTTCCGTCTGGAAGTGTGAAATTTGTGGAGGAACTGTTTCCGTTGGCGACTGTCTGGGTACGATTGTCGTAAGTCATATCCGTTATGGCTATCGTTAGATTGACGCGCAACATGTAATTGAACATGAAGCCTAAAATCACCATGAAGTTTAGCACTTGACGACATGTTATTCTATCTGAAAAAAATAAAAATAAAAAAAAATAAATACGTTTTCCAAAATAAATTCAAAATTTAAGTTATATAGATTAATTACGCATTCTTCATATTAACCCCTTATTATATTCTTGAAGAAAATTTAATCATAGCAAGATTATAATTTTATTCTCCCCAAAGTTCGACAAATTAAGCCAAAATATAATACATCGTATGGAAATTGTAACACCAAGCAATTTTTGTGCAGTTGTTTCGACCAAACTTGACAAAAACGGTTGGCTATTCAAAGGAAATTGATTAAAATTTTATTTCCATAAATGAAATAAGGTCATGGCAAATCTGGAACATTATGAAGTCTTTTCTAACATTATTAACAGTTGTAGATCTTACGATTTTCAATAAAATTTTTGACCGTTTTCTCTTATTATAATTTGGTTTTTAAGTTATTTTGAGGGTATCTAGACTATGCTTTTATTATAAATAAAGATCTGAAAGAAGCAGTAACACATTTTGAGGCGATCTCAGGTAAAATATGTAAAATAAGGCTAAAGGAAGGTATAGAAAACTAACAATAGTCAAAAGTCAATCAGTATGAAGTGAGTGGGTCTATATAGCCAGGCGATACAAACAAGATTAGCTTGGGAATGTATTCGAGTACTGAATATAGCCTGACAGACCGCAATAAAGTCACTTTGCTGTGGGTGCCCGAACATTCAACAATCGAAGGGAACGAAAAAGCCGATGGGTTGGTAAGAAAGGAATCATCCGCTTTATATACAGGCCCAGAACATGTTTGTATGAGTTATTGAGAACAGGTAAAGAGTTCGGTGAAAAAGAAGACTGGAATAATGCAACCAGGCTCATTCCTGGTAAAACTTTTATTGAGAAACCACCAAAAGGTTGAAGAACTACTGCAGTTCAGCAGGAATCATCTTCGCTTGGTGCACTGAAATGACACCTACAGAAAATTTGGATCAACACTGGAGATGCCAATTGTAGTCTGTGTAATTAGAGGACAAAAAGATATTAATTGCAAGTGTAAACGCAGAAATCGGCAGGGAAGAAATATGCAAAAATATAACAGTTATATGCTAGTCATAGTAAGATAGAAACAGGAAATGCCAACAAAATCAACGACAAAAATACTAAGAATATAACAGTATAACACTGAAGAACTTTCTAACGAAGACATGGTAAATGCAAGTAGATGATACCCAGAAGGATTGAGAACAAATAGAGAAAGCGGTTCGAAAAAGATTGCAACATGTGCGACTTAGAGAATCCAAAAGAAACAAAGATGGCTCACAGAAAGGTGTAGAAAAGCTATAAAGGAACGAAACCAGGCAATATTACTATTCATAGATAGACAGAACAACTTAGGAAAATAGAAAAAGACACAGCGAATTAAGAAACATTACCAAGAAGGTGTGTATACAAGAAAAACGGAATCACATAAATAATATGTAAATTGAAAGCAATGGAAGAAAATCAGACAAACAGGAAAGAGAGGGTCGAAAGAATAAAAACGAGAATTTAATAGGAACTATTGAAGAAAAATTAAATAGATGGATAGAATTGTTGATGAAGTCTTGAATATTGAGCATTATGATGAACACAGCGAGAATTTAAGGGTAGGTACCAGACGGTAACAAATGGGAGGAAATAGAAGGGTCAACAAACCAAGAGATAGAAGAATGTCTCACTGGTTGAGGACACATAGACCGAGTCCTTATCACAAAGATTTAGGAAGAGAATGTCAATGGGGGTTTAAAGCTGGTAGATCAACTAAGAATCAGATATTTGCGTTAAAAATAGCACTAAATCAAAGCTATGACCAAAATCTGAGTTTACAGATCATCTTTATTGATTTGATGTAAACATACGATTCAATAGAGAGAAGAAAAATATATGAAACAATCCCAAAGAAATTAATTAGGCTAATAAAAATGACATTGGCAGATACACGAAACTTAGTAATAATAGAAAAAATATCGCACAGTTTTGAAGGAAAGACAGAATTATACAAGGGGACCCAATATCCAAGGTGCTATTTATTAATTTAAATAAAAACGACAACTAACGAGAGATAATTAATATATTCCTGTATTTACAATACTTTTTCAGTAACATTTCCACTATTAGGAACAATTTAAAAAGATGTTGTCTTTTTAATGTAAAATTAAAAAGATCTAACACCTATTACATCTACGAAAATAAACCAATTAATGCTCATTAGTTGTAGTTTTTATCAATACAATTGAACATACAAAACACAAAATATTTCTTCAAGAAATTTTAAGTTTGTGCACATCGCATAAGTAACAAAAGTGTGAGCAGTAATTATGTCAGGATAGGAATCGCCATAAATTCTGAAACATTAAAGGTATTTCTTCGTAACCATGTCCTGTAAACTAACCCGTTTTTACATTAAAAAATAAGGCGCTTAGTCGAGTTGCAAACCCTGAGTTCTACCTCCAACCGCAAGAAGCGTTACAATCGGAAAGTTAGTATTGTTTTTTTTTTAAGGTTTACGTAGCGTATTAAGTTGGCAGTCCCTACAATAACTGTACTTCTTGTCCTTATTTATTAGGCCAACCAAAATGGCTGCACAACAATGTGTCAAGTCGGTTTACAGCGCATTTAATTCCATGGAATTTACTGAGATAAGTCGACAACGCTAAAAAGAACTTTGATTTTTGTTGTAATCTATGTTATTAAGTTTACATCGACGGATCAACGTGAATATTCCAGTTAAAAGTGGATAAGAACATGTCAGCTTGGAAGGAGATGATGATTTTTGTTTTTGATGTTAAAGTTATAACATCTGCAAAATGTGGATATAATTCTGTAGGATATTGTTGCACGTATAGTAATTAATATTCGTAGAAGTTATTTATACACCTGTTCAGTATGTTTTAGCAGTAAGAACAAAAATCTGTGTGACTGTCATCTTTCAAGCTAACGATGTCGTAAAAGGCATATTCTTTAATTTGTCGATAGGTATATTGAATATAGTGTGTTTCTATTTATATATTAATTAGATATCGATAGATAAAAAGATGAGCCTTAATGTAACATGTTTTTGTTCAGCAATAAATTATTTCCTACCAATAATAAAGAATTTGAAAAACAATAATTACATTTTCAAATTAGCGCGGTAAAATGATGGTGACTGGATACGAAACTATTTTCTAATGCATAGAATTTCGGTCGAGTTCAATATATATTCTTACTGATCCTATTAGATATTAAGTACCTCCACAGTATTCGACTTTTGACAAAAAAGGAACTTGAAAACTGGCGAGCTTGCAACAAGAAAAAAAATATCTGCAAGTCTATAATTATAAAAGTAACGACAATTCATAGGATAATATGAAAATCGAACAAAAACTAAAAAAACCAACCAAACTTTAAGAAAAACTATGAACAGCAACAACACAAAATATGAAATACAATCCAATAAAGATATTTGATAAGTATGTGAGAAGCGTTTAAAATAAAAAGCAACACTGTTACGAAAGAAACTGTCTTTATTAAACGACAATGAATCACTTAATATATTTATACACTCTTTCTTTAATCCTTGAAGTACTAAAAATAAATTTTATTCCAATTTTAAACATGTGTACTTGACAGATAAGTTCGTAAACTATAATTATAAAGTCTAAAATTAGCACAGGTTATCCTTCCAGCGAATGACAAATAATACAGAAGCCTACACGATTTTACAAAGACCACATCGACGAGGCGAAACACAAGCTGAAACCTGAAACTCCAAACTAGTATTTCACTCGCGGCCAAAAAAGAAAAACTCGCAGTAGATGCAACAGTCTATTTTTAGGACGCCCATCCATTCTCGTGTAATCGTTTCTCGTTACTCTGCTCGAATATTTTTTTAATTTTTCATAGAGTAATCGAAAAAGCAATAAAAATGGATCATTTAATATATCTCCGATACTCCAAGCTGTACATTTTATATTTATGTTATTATATTGCAAAAATGATATCTTTGATGTGCCTTATAATTTCCCAAACAAGCAAAATTATGTCAGTGTAAAATTGTTTTGACGCAAACGCCGTTTGGGATTATTTTTAAGTTATGTTTTCCGAAACTGTTTCGAATTCAGAAAGGGAATTTAGCGCTTCACGTGAAAACTATTAATAGTGCGAGTCACAAGTATGCAGAAAATAACTAACGTGGTAACATATTATGGCGAGACACAACTTTATTGTTTTCAGAAGACATGTGGTGGAACACGATAAGCGCTTATAATAGTATTGATTCCGTCTGGCGATTGCAAAAAAAAGGAGCAACAGGTGCTTAATATACCGTGAAGTTCCCTCTTCTGTATCGATTTGTTGCAGTCAGTTGAATCATGTTACGATTCACTATAAAATAGAATTTAGCATATGCATGTTTTAATGCTAGAAAGAACTTAATATGTATTTGTATCGATCCTTTTTTTGTGTACAATTTTGTTTTCATAATGATTTTGCTCTTGTTTAAAACAGAACATTTACAAATCTGTCTGAAAATGCAGTTTTGTAATGCATTTCTTATTTCTTTCTCCAATTGCTTACAGCATATTTTTATGATGCAAATTGGTAAACTCTCTAATAGTATGAAAAAATACCTCATGTGAGTTTTGAAGAAATACGATTCAAATATCCAATTACCCGTACTTTCGATTATTTGTGTAAACTATAATGCACGGAAAATTGAGATTAGATAGAATGTAGTTTCAATGTAGAGTTAGAGAGATCACTATCTACTATCTAGCAATTTTTCTTTCCACTTCAGTCAATTCTTTTGATAGATTTAACTTGAAATAACTATTTATTTTACCCGTTGGCCTAACAATGTTGAAAGTCTAAAATAAAATTACCTTTATTGTTAATGCAATGCTAGGAATATTGTCAAATCTACATTATGATTTCGGAATGTATTATGTTAATCCCTAAATCAAATAAAAAAAAAATATGATTATTAAAATAATAACCATGTGACTTGCCAAAACAATAAACACACACAAAAAAAATCTATTATCAATTTGAATATTTTTATTTATTCAGAAATCGAAACTTAATATATATTTAAATGAACTAAATCTTAAACATACGAGTAAATTCTCTGAAAACATAATGTGCTCTTAGAACAAATAGTATAAATATTTGCATTGAAGAATACTTCCTCCAAATGAACATTGTTATTGTTGTAAGTAATAAATCTATGCAATCATAGTGAGAAAGTCTGTAGATTCAAAATAAAATCCCTTATACGTTTGGTATAATGAATTACTATATAAAACTATTAAATGTTTTGTACTGAAAACATGAAATATCAAATTGAAATTACCATAATATTGAAAAATTTTAAACGAATTTTACCCCACAATTTATTGCACTAAAACTTATCTGTCATTGGTTCCCTCTTTTTTAGGGGGGTTAAGAGGGTTTTGCATATACATAGGCTTTACTTGGCGTCACTTTTTGATTGACGAACGAACAGTGTTGTTGGTTGTGAGTGTAAGTAAATCTAAATAGATACCCCAGCCGTTTCACAGCTACTTAGAAAATGGGGTGGAATGGGCTGATGCACAGATGCTGACATTAAAATATTCGAAGGTAAGTACGTTCCTGTTATCTAATATTAAAGGATTACTGGTTTAAAAAACTTTGAAATAATACTTAGAGTCAGCGCCATTGTGTCGATAATATATGAACATGGTAGGTGTGTACATTAACAGACATATGTAGGTATTTACTAGTTATTAGTTTTCAGTAGGAAATACCAGCAAATTATTATACTGATTGAAATTATATCAGTAACCAACGCCGACTAGATACCAGGCCCAGGCATTGCGTATGAAGTATCCCGAGAACACCGGTCGCAACGACGGATACGCATAACATCTATACCTCTACGCATCAATATCCCGTGCGCACTCCTGGAGTACCCCGATACGCTACCTTCTCCCAAACATTGTAAAACTATAAAGTATGACAGTAAATTATTTAATTACATAATATTTCTTTATTTATTAATTTTTCCCTACCGAGGTTTTTTGGTGTTGGAGACACAAAATTAGTAGGTAATTATTACCTTTGAATAGTAGAAATGCTTAGATTAAGAGCAGGTAAGTATTATCATTTCAATATACTTATATTTTGGAAGCAAATAATGGCAATACTTCAACTAATATTTTTATATACTTCTATCAAATGTACATAAATTATTAAGGCAGAAATATGATAGTTTCCAGTTGAGAAAGTCTATTTACTCAAATCTAAAATAATTATTCTTGTGGTGAAAATATTATAATGATATGTTCATAATGATTTTAGTATATTGATTACATTTGAACTAAAAATAGTTTCGTTTAACAAATTCACGGATTTGGAAAACTGAACATTTTTATTACACTTTTACAATTTTATTCTCAATATAAATACATCATCTTCTTGCTTATATAGGAAGTTATGTTATATTCAATGCATGCATTTATATTCAAAATGAGTAATTATTTTTTTCTGTGAAGAGGCCCCAATTTTAACAGCAATTAAAAGATACGTGACTTCAGTCATGGCCACACAAAAATCAGGAACGCATACTTCGAATCTTTCATCAGCGGGGAAACTATAGATTCTCATGGTTATTCCGGGGCTAAAAATACACCCAATCTAAATAAAACTTATTTCGCGTCAATCCAAATCAACGTTCCTGCCAGAATGACCTACGGGCCGTACTTTTTCGTTCAACCGATTCTCACTTATCCACCAAATAAATATTTACAAGCAGACACTTTCTCACGGTGAAACGGCATGACCAATCGGCACGATCTTAAAATTAGCGAATTCGTCGCAGGAGGAATTCGAAATCGTCTCGAAACGGGCGGGGGTGCTATTTTTAGCGAAAATCAGACGATCTTAGCACGTGCTGTCAGAAAATAAACACAGAGAACGACGCAATGGCACCATCACGAATTATACCACCAGAAAAATATCTAGTGGCGTAGATAGACGAGAGAGACGACGCTTGGACGAATGCAATTTATGTAGAGGGTGGACCAAGTTGGATGTACAGTCGTGGTGTTAATTAATGTCATTCATTATGACGAAAAGGATGTCAAAATTATGGTGCTTGGATGTCAGCGACAGTTCGACTTCTATTGTTTTGCGCTTGATATAAGTCTTACTTAGAGAGTACATATACAACTTTATTATCGTTTGTATAAACTACCAATTTCTTACTAATTCTCCATCATATTGGGAGACATTAATCAAGACCATCACTGTACATAACGAATAAAATATATTTTGCAGCGGAAATACGACAAAAATGAGACACGCAGTCCAGAGCTACTTTTTTGGAATAAAAACATTGCTGAAATCATCAATTTTATCGTTTTCAAGATATGCATTTAAATAAATATTTTTCTTCAGGTTCTATTATATGATATAATACATTCTGATTATTTAAAATTTAAAAAAATAGTTTAAATATTTTTGATACAGTTCGTTGTTTTGGATTTACATATGAAATCTAAAGGTGTCCCAAAATTACCGCAAGTTTTGAATTAAATAGAAAACACAGTTTTTAGTTTTTGATTTATATTTTTTTATTGAATCATAAAGTACATAGGATAGGGTTATTTATGGAATAACACACCGGGCAAATGGCCTCCACAGTTTTCCATGCACATACGCACTCGTTTGTCGAAATTTTCCATGACCATTCTGCATAAATGTGGCTGAATTTCGTTGATGCAGCGTTGAATCTCCTCCTTTAATGCACGGGTGGTTGTGGGCTTGTTGACATAGACCTGTGATTTTAAATAACCCCATAAAAAGAAATGGTGTTAAACCATACGATCTAGGGGGCCAATTCTGATCACCGAAACGAGAGAGTACACGACCTGGAAATGTCTCATGCAGTAATTGAATTGTTTCACGGGCTGTATGCCATGTGGCACCGTCTTGTTGAAACCACATATTGGCCACATCAATATCATCCAATTTCGGCAGAAGGAACTGTGTTATCATGTCGCGATATCGAGCACCAGTAACAGTCACTGCTTGACCAGCCTCATTTTCAAAAAGTATGGTCCAATTATGCCTCCAGCCCAAAATCCACACCAAACAGTGACACGTTGTGGATGCATTTGTTTTTCGACAATCACATGTGGGTTCTCAGAACCCCAAAAGCGGCAATTTTGGCGATTAACAAAGCCATCAAGGTGAAAATGTGCTTCATCGCTTAGGATGATTTTGCTCGAAAAGTCAGCATCCATTTGGTGATGTTCAATAATCCATTCAACGGACTCTCTTCGCTGTGCGTGGTCATTAGGCTTCAGTTGTTGTGTTAATTGAATTTTGTAAACATGGAGACACAGATCTTTAGTGAGTATACGCTGCTCCTTAGAGAGCTTCTTGAAATTTCCAATTCTTGTCCACGACGCCGAATTGAGGTTCCTGGATTGTCATCGACACTCTCACGCACTGCTTTGATATTGACATTTGAACGGCTTGTTTTTGGACGACCAGTGTGTTTGGCGTCTCCAACGGATCCAGTCTCCCTGAATTTTTCAATTAATCTCTTCACAGTTGACGTAGTTAAAACACTATTCCGACCATATGTTGTATGAAATTTTCGAACTGCGGCGGCCAAGCTTTCATTATTTTTGGAATATTGTTCAATAATGAAGACACGTTGTTCTATCGTGTAACGTTCCATTTTTACTAACTCTAAACTGTCAGCTGTCGAATTGTTTTTTTTTCAGGGTTGCCAACACTTTACTGCACAAATGGCGGCAAATTCAAATCTTGCATTCATTTTGGGATACCCTTTACTTTCTAACAATAATCCTTCAAAATTTTAAATTAGAACGTCATATTATTTTTTCTTAAATGGAAACTGAAGTAAGCTATCCCAAGTAGCACATTTAGTCGCCATGACGTATTCGTTACCTTTCCACAAAGTAAAAATTACTAGTAGCTATTACGCCCTAATTACGAAAAAGTTCCGAAAAAGTAATTTTTACTTTATATGGAATTGCAATTCATTGTTACTGTTTAGAACAGAATTATATACATTTGTTTTGTCCTAACCCGACTCCGTAGTTTAGTTTTGTTACGTCCCCATATTTAGATTTAAGTTCCTTCAGTTCTAAGAAGTTAATAGTGAAGACATCTTTCCCTTTTTCGATTCTTTCTTTATTCTATCAGACACCCTCTTCATTTGTAATTTACGACCACTAGAGTTCCTTTGTACACCACACGCAATCACTCTTGTAACCCCAGCAAGGGAAAATGGTCAGTGCACCAAGGGATTACTAGTTCAGAACCATACCATGTGATTCAAAATGATTGTCGTAAGAAAAAAACTGTTTTCCGAAAAAATTTATCTATACTTATTACCAGTTTAATGAGCGAAGTTAGCTACATACAAATTTTATACATTAAATGAATTTTCTTGACATTTAGCGACATTGGCGTGCGTGTGGTAGTATCTTTCGATTATTTATCTTATAATTTTTTTCAAATCGTTTATATTTACATCTAATATCACCAACAATAGTATTTCTGAATACTGTAAGAAAATAAGGGAATTTATCTGTGGTAATAGCTCAACAAACAGGTAAAAAATCAATAGTTTATTACATTTTATAATTTTATAGGCTTATCATACACTTCAGCGCAATGAGCTGTCAAAAGAAAGTAACATTTTCATCCCTATAAAGTTTCTACGGTACAGGAATTATTACCATTAGATCACGATAGACGATTGGAATATTGTCATTGGTTTAATAACAATTTAAGGGACGATGACTTGTTAAACAAATCATTTTTCTCGGATGAAGCCTGGTTTTATCTAACAGACTATATCAATTTACAAAACTATTGTATCAGGTCTGCAGAAAATCCACACGACGAGAAACGCAATTTCATCCCGTAAAAGTTGGAGTTTGGTTAGTTATGTCCAGGCAACGAATAATAGGACCAATTTTCTTCGAGGAAACTGTAACAGCCCAACGTTACCAACAGATGTTGGAATTGTTTATTGCAGAGTTACAAGAAAATGAGCTTGAAGCAGGTTATTTTCAGCACATAATGCTCCAGCACATACTGCTCGACAAACCTGCCAATATCTTCAACAGTTTTTTGCTGACAGGTTCGTTAGAGCACAAAGATGGCCACCAAGATCGCCTGATCTAACCCCATTAGATTACTTCATGTTCGGCTATCTAAAAAATAGGATCTATAGAAACCGCATGCATACCATAGAAGAACTGAGAGATGCAGTTTTGTCACTTAATAATTATACTAATTGTATGTTATAATTTAAAGTAATAAATAAATTTAGTTAAACACCAGTTAGTACTGAATTGTAAAATCATAATTTAGTAAAGTTAAATTAATTACATTTCATTTTTACAAGCAGAAACACCAATCCATAGTCGTTTATATAATGAGAGTTCAAATATAGGTTACGTTTTCCTTATTTATGACAGATCCGTTTACTTTCTTATGTTCCAACACTGACTTAGTTCAAACCTTCATTACAAACACGTGGCATATACCTATACCCTGTTACTATCTATAGGAGCGGAATTGACAATCATTTTGAATCTCTGTGTATTGTAATAAGCAGTTCTGTTCCGAAATTTCAGGCGACAATACATTTGTAAATATCTTAGTATGTAAATATATGAAATTACAAAAAAAGGGTTTTGTGTGTTTTGTTATTTAAATGCATCAACGTAGAAGTGACAAATCCAGCACCAACGCATTCACAAAAATCTATTCCTTTTCCTTCTTTGTACCTTTTTATAACATATTCACTCTAACTGTTGTTGGAATGACAAATAAAATGGTCCATGTGTATATAAAATAAATATATCTGTTAGACCACTTATTGAATCGTAAAGTTTGTATCAATGACGACATAAAATTAAAAAACGCATATCCATTTTACTGGTAAATATTAATGTGATAGCTGTTAAAAATACGCTCGCCTCAAATGCTGTGAAGTTTAATTGATAAGAATGATAACTGTTAGCAAAGCTTTTTTTTATTCAGCATGTAGGTCAAGAAATGTACGTTAATCTGTCCTTATTATAACTAAAATATAGTGAAATCGAAAATTTAAATCTGTGTTGTATTAGAATCTTGTTTATTTTATATGTTGTTCCATGGGAATTGTATTATAATGGCGCATCCATTTTGTTTCAATTGGCATTTACGTTTTCGTATTCAAAGTAGTATATATGCATACAGTTTTGTGTATATCACATTTAGTCAAAACTAAACATTCATTCGAATGGATGATGATTTGCAAGTACATTTGATGACAGTTTTAAAATGAAATATGAGCCTGGGTATCTGAAAATTTGTATATTTCATTTCATCATTGTCATTTTATAGATCGTAATAAATCTTTTTTAAATGTTAATTGACGTCAGCATAATAGCCAACCATACGAATCGAGCGTGATATAAGATTATTTAGAGCAGGAAACATGACTGTCTCCATACGTGAAATGACAATTCATTAACATATTTCTGGGTACCTGTCGAATATACGAAGTAATTACAGGATTATTGTTGAACTAATCATAATCACGCAATAAATAATATATTTACAATCAAATATGTGTAAGAATAATCACTGTTTCGTAAAATTCGATTCCCCGTTAGGGAAAACTCACGTTGATGCAAATTTGTAACAGCTGTATTTATTATTACAAAAAATCTTTTCAACTAATGCAACAAGTAAGTTATTGTTTGTTGAGATTTGTGTGCCGATGTATTGTCTTACTGAAAAAATCCTTCTATATTAACCCCAGTGACCAACTATATTTATTCCATATTTTATAAATATTTAAAAAATATTAAATCTTTCTTGAATATTAGTTATATTAATATAATATGCATAAAATATATTATAGAAAATATATTAGGAAAACATTTAAAAAATATATATGTTATGTAGAATTAATAATATTTTATTGCAAATTTTTTCTCAATATAGTTTTCATAACTCTGCAAGAATATTTTGCTTTGTATTTCTGTAAATATTTATTTCAAAAAAAAGATTGAATTTTTGCTTTGTACATTTGGTGCGTAGGACGAATAATATAAAATGGGTAAAATATGCATACATATTAAGTAGGTATGTACCTATTTAAAATGATAGTTTAAAGATTAAATTAGATAATATATATCTAATATGATTTAATTAGTATCTAAGTTGAGCGCTGTAACTTTTCTATTAATATATCTGCGTTTTGTATTATATTATTTGTAATATTTGTGTAAGTTGCGAACGTCAACACAACACCTCTATTCATTACGGTGCCGGTGTTATATGATTTAGTATTGTTTATGCCTCTATGGATTAGTACATAGAATGCATACGCGCACGTGCGTATCATCAACGTTTTCATTCGTTTGTCTCTTACATGTTATAGTTTATAATAGTATACGATTAGGGCAGATTAGGGTTAACTGTGTAATTAATTGTTGCGGGGTGTGTTTTAGTTTTTGTGGTGACTACGAGGCAAGCAAAACTTTGAACATGTCATGGCATTTATAAGATAATTGGAATGCTCAATATCACTATGTACAGAAATCGTTTAATAATATAATTGTAGGAATTTTATGCATCATATATGTACTGCATCTACCAGATAAATTGCTAGTTGATTTGCTTAAGAGATTCATCTCAGTAGATAAGCGTCATAACCTCAAATAGAGGTTAGAATACGTTGTGTTGTTTTATTGTTTGTACGTAGAATGTTTTCAAATATTATGAAATAAAGTAAAAATAAATATCGTAGGTAAGTATTAGAATATAGCTACCACTCCAATTATTGTAAGTGCTCCAAATGTATTAGTAGGTGTTGATAATGTTGTACCATGTTTTATTCATGGTATGATCTAATACAATTGGCATTGTCTTAGAGGCCACAAGGAAACGCCATGAGAGCGCCACTACCGAAGATATGAAAAAAGTCATAGGGTTGTACCGGGCACCAGCCAAGGCTAGACTTAAAAATGAGTATTTTTCATTTTTATTGGCTTATTCAAATAAAATGATAATAAATACGTTTGTTTTTTATTTAGAACACTTCAATTAAAAAATAGTGATTAATTTGATAAACCTTCAGTATGCCTTAAAAGATGCCAAAATTATTGATGATTAACTTGTATGGTGAGTGTGAAAAAACAAGTTCTTGCCTGTTAGATAACTCTATGTATGTTTCAACTTTTCGTTATCGACGTTATACATTCTAAATAACCAAGAACAATTGTAGTTCATTTTGGCAAATTAAATAGATTGCATAAAAATCTCAATTTTCATATAAATATTTTAGAAAAAATATAGCGCTTACATTAATGTTAAAATATGGAATAAATATTTTAATTGAATATTTTATCTATATTTAGAAAAAAATATGAAAAATATATTCAAAAACCTCTCACGAAAAAGTATTTATAAAATATATTTTTAAAAATATCTATTTAATATTTCTGGCTGTTAGGGAAGTTCGTCATCATGAAGTTCATAGATTAACGGGTGTTTATTGTTGAACAATATGTAATTGAACAGAGGAAAACATTTCTCTGAAGTTTATTTTTATTTTTTATTAATGACAATATTTTTTAATTTGTTTTTCCGGTTGACGTTAGAAGAGCCTGAAGATGGCCAGTTTCGGCTGAGAAATGTAGCCTTTATAGATTTTTAATAAATAACAATGGAATGAACAACATTATTTTGCATTAGAATATTCTTTTTCTTTTCTTAGAAAGGGTAATTATATTTTCTTTGTTTTGACCAGATCGCCAGACCTTTACTTTGTATAATAATTTTGTGTGTTCACAAGGAAATATCCTTACCTGTCAGTCTTTTTTGAGCACTAGCCGAAGCCATCCTACGTCCGAAGACGGATGATTCGCAAGTAACAATTCAAGTAGGTAGATCTAGATGGATCTGAAACAAGCGGATAGAAAAAAAAATTATGAATGGTTTCTTAATGTGGCAGATATCAGTCAGGGCAAATCAACAATCACGTGTACGACTTTATTCGGTTGTTTGTCGCGGCGACAAATCCAGCTCACCATGTCAAGGATCGTATTTATAATCGAGAGATCTCAATTGATGCGGATAATTTTTAAGTTCGCGAATTAAATCGCTTGAAATGGCAAGGAATAAGCCTTGATGCAAATGCGTATTAGGAGAATTATGCAATTGAGATTTCGCGCACGTTGTATTAGCTTGCATTGAGGTTATTTTTTTGTTGTTATGAAATTATTATCTGTTTTATAAGTGTTATTACAACGTCGTTTGCAGTTATCAGCTTATATGTGCATTTAGATTTTTATCTGTAATAATTAACTTATACACATAAGCTGGTTTTATCTATTATAATGAAGATGAATCATTTTGTGCGCTTAAATAATTGTTTTAATTGTTACGGTAGTGTAACTACAATAAACTGTTTACGGTCTACGCATTTACAGAAGTAATGTGTGACGCTCGTGTGAGACAAGAACATAATTAGGATTAAGGTCAAGTATATTTTACGCATATTAGCACACTAAAAAAGTGTTTTCTGTTATTATAACATATTAAAAAAAGAAAAAAACATGAATTTGTTGACGTCTAAGTACTAATTGTCAGTACACAGGATCGTGTAAAGCATGACAAATATTTTTATTTTCCTGTGTCTACAGTTTCAAGGGTGAATAAAATTACATAACAAACAGAAAAATCGTGACAGGTTAATAATATTATCGTCTTAAAACTAGAAATATTAAATCAACAACATTTTGCGAGGAATAATATACGTCATAGGCTTGTTCATAAAGCGATTATACCAATCATGAATTAATAATTTCTGGTTGGACCTCTTCGGTCATGTTTAGAATTATGTCTAGGTAACCATGATTATTTTACTGGTTAAACGAAAACTTGAAAATTGTCACTAGGAGCAAGTCTATAAATGAGGCTGGAGTCACATTTATTTGCCACAAATCTAACATTACGTCTAACCCCATCTCTCCACATTGTGGCGGAAGGCAAAAAGAACTACACTCAAAAGGATCAAAGAAGGAACGATTAGGCATAGGCTTCAATCTCTCAGCGGTGAGACATGCTCCCGGATGACATGTTAAAAAAATTCAGCTTTGTGAAAGAATTTACCACAAAGAATGAGTGGGATCAAAACACCATATTGATTGAATTGAATACAAATGCCATCAAATGAATCTGGCCTGGTGGCCCATTTACCAAAGGAAACTACACACAAAAAAATCTGTTATCAATCTGAATATTTTTATTTATTCAGAAATCGAATCTTAATATATATTTAAATGAACTAAATTTTGTTAGTTAGAACATAAGAGTAAATTCTCTGAAAACACATTATACCCTTAGAACAAATATTATAAATATTTGCATTGAAATATACTTCCTCCAAATGAACATTGTTATTGTTGTAAGGAATAAATCTATGCAATCATAGTGAGAAAGTCTGGAGATTCAAAATAAAATCCCTTATACCTTTGGTATAATGAATGACTATTTAAAATTATTAAATGTTTTGTACTGAAAACATGAAATATCAAATTGCAATTACCATAATATTGAAACATTTGAAACGAATTTTACCCCACAATTTATTGCATTAAAACTTATCTGTCATTGGTTCCCTCTTCTTTTTGAGGAGTTTAGGGGGTTTTGCATACAGGTACGCTTTACTTGGCGTCACTTTTTGATTGATCAGCGAACAGTGTTGTTGGTTGTGAGTGTAAGTAAATCTAGATGGATACCCCAGCCGTTTCACAGCTATCTAGAGAATGAGGTGGAATGGGGCTGATGCACAGATGCTACCATTAAAATATTCGAAGGTAAGTACGTACGTGTTATCTAATATCAAAGGATTAATGATTTAACAAACTTTGAAAGAATACTTAGAGTCAGCGCCATTGTGTCGATAATATATGAACATGGTAGGTGTGTACAGTAACAAACTAATATAGGTATTTACTAGTTATTTATAGTTTTCAATAGATAATACCAGCAAATTATTATACTGATTGAAATTATATCAGTAACCAACGCCGACTAGATACCAGGCCCAGGCATTGAGTGGGAAGTATCTCGAGAACACCGGTCGCAACCACGGATACGCTAAACATCTATACCTCTACGCATCAATATCCCGTGCGCACTCCTGGAGTACCCCGATACGCTACCTTCTCCCAAACATTGTAAAACTATAAAGTATGACAGTAAATTTAATTAATTACATAATATTTCTCTATTTATTAATTTTCACCTACCGAGGTTTTTTGGTGTTACAGACACAAAATTAGTAGTTTATAGTTTATTATCCTTGAATAGCAGAAATGCTTAGATTAAGCGGGTAAGTATTATGAGTTCAATATACTTATATTTTGGAAGCAAATAATGGTAATATTTCAAATAATATTTTTATATACTTCTATCAAATGTATCTACATAAATTACTAAGCCATAAATATGATAGTTTCCAGTTAAGCAGTTGAGAAAATCTATTTACTCAAATCTAAAATAATTATTCTTGTGGTGAAAATATATGTTCATAATGATTTTAGTATATTGATTACATTTGAACTAAAAAATTGTTTCGTCTAACAAATTCACGGATTTGGAAAACTGAACAAATTTTATTCTCTATATAAATACATCATCTTCTTGCTTATATAGGAAGTTTGTTATATTCGATGTGATGCATTTATATTCAAATTGAGTAATTATTTTTTTTGTGTGTATATAACATTCACTTACACAAAAGTTTTTATATCGTAGATTTTATACAATTTATTGTTATTCCATATTATGACAACTTTTTTAACCATTGAGTAATTTAAAGATTTGGAATATTTTCCAAAGCAATGGAAAATAACGCGTGCTGTTAAATATTCACAAGAAACTAGATACTTAACTAGGTAGTAATTAAGCGTTCGATAATACTTATTTTAAAATTCCTTTAAATATACACGAAATAAATATTTGAATAGGATATTTAATTTACAAAACTCGCTTTATAATAGGAATTCATTATTATTACATATTGAATATTCATTTTAATTGTCATATTGATTTCTGACATTATGAGTTATATGGTTAATCTAATAATTCTAACTAAATGTCTCACAAAATATTAGTTCTTTTTTCAAATAATGATCGGCAGGCTTTAATAAGCATAAAATTTCAACTTTCATAAGTATGTAATCACTTAGGTGTTCATATTCCAACGCTATTATTGCTAATGAATCAGTTAGTTAGAATAATTTTTAATAATTTTAACTTTTTTTTAAAGAATTTTTAGTTAGAACGCACACTGTAGTTTACTAAAATAGTTATGCCAAATATTAGTAAATGAGTTTAGCTTATATAAGGTGGAAATAGTTGAATGTGGTGTTTTGTCAGAATATTCGGTTATGTGTCCGATTACATTTTTCACTACATTTAGAAAAGTACCTGCATTGAGCTAACGAGAATTTAGTTAATTTAACAATGCTGTTTCTGTTGCATATAGCGCCCCATTTTTTTGTTGTTGTAGAAATGAAAAAAAAAATGTCAGGTATTTGTTGTAAGTACAACAAATTTATATTGTTATAGTAATCTTAGCAAAAGTTCAATCCAATCCTTTTAAACGTATCACGTGAAAAATAATTTAGTTATCATAACCAAAATTTAAGTCAAATTAACCAAATCTTTTTTAGTTAGTTCAAAAATATTTTGTGCTTCAATTTATCACATTTCAAATATTCCATTTAAATAAATATTTAACTGAACAAACTATAATCTTTAATCTTCTTTTCACAACGTACTTATTTGAGAGAGACATGCGGTCGATATTATAAACACGCTAAGTGTTTGTTCCGCATATTGGGGGTTGATCGCGAGAATCACTCCGCCGCTGTTGTATGCGGTTAAGAAAATCGCCCTTTCAACAATCACAGTTCATATTAGACTTTTATCTGGTATACCAGGTTAATATGTTATTAACGTACTTATCTCCTTAGGGGTGAGTTTCATAATATCACTTTAAAGTTTTAAAATTACTTTAAATTCTCTTTAAATTCTCATAAGTAATGCACAGACTTTTGTTAAAGTACTAAACTGACATTTATTATGAAACTGGCCCTAGTTGTGCTAAATATATTCTGTTGTTGGGTGAAATAGGGGAAACGCCATCTATGACAATTTGTGTAAATACATGTAAGTATTTAACGTATTTGCTGTGCTATATAGGGAGAAAACTGCTACAAAAATAGATTTCCTACTATCGTACTGATATTCTTCAATTTCTACAATCCAAAATGTAGATTCCAAAAACCTTAAAAAAATTAAAATAAAGAAAAATTACTTGAAAAATTAAAAACTGAATGCTTTCTTAAACAAGCCATTTTGTTCTTTAGTGAATGTATTTTTATTGTCTATTAACTCATTCTTCCTCCTAGATAATATAACTTTGCTTTTCTAATTGCAGTAACTTTCCAATATTCTTGAAAGCTCTGTAAAGCTTTATAATTAGATAGAATACCAGTCTTACTTTTCTTTCCTAAGCTTTTGTATTCTTTTTCAGCTGATATACCCACAATTTTAAAATGCATAAAGCAGACACTTATGAAAATAAACTTATAAGGTCATTTATAGCAATTAATGTAAATTGTTCTATTAATTTTCATCGTTAAAACTGTAAACCAAATCACACACACTAATTACAGAAATACAACAGACACCAAATTCCTTGTTGGAACAAAGTTAAGGTGTTTAAACAAACTGCCCTGACTGCTTTTATACTTATAAAAAATAAAAGTAACTACAAGCTACGTGTTTACAAAGTAAAAGTACTCAGTCAAAGTAATAAATAACCTTTTTAAGATTTTAGTATTTACAAATGGCAATACGCCACGTTATTGATTGCAAACTATTGCATCTTAGATATTATAGTAATCTACCCGAAACAATATTTACTTTTTCACTTCAGAGTATACTTTATCAATAATTCTGAAAAGCAGAATTAACTCTGTGTGTATTTAATTACACAAGAACGCAGCCAGTTACAATCGAGAGGAAATTTCGTAGCGTTGCTTTCCAACTCGTTCTTTATTTACCATGTTGCCGAGTTTATCGACCTTTCCTGGGTGGGTAAAATAAAAAAAAGCGAGCATAACTGGCTCGAAATTACGTTACAATATCCGGAAAATAACCCAGGATGTCGCGCCAATCAGTTGACATAAACCGAGATAATTTATATGCTTTTATTATCCAGTTGAATAATAGAACCACGGGTTCGATATCATCAAAATAGAATCAGATAATAACAGAGGGATTAACAGTTCTATTGTAACAAGTAATGAATAGCATATGCGCTCGCTAATCAAATTAATTTCGGATTATATTTTATTGCAATACAAGTAACACGTTTTATTTATAGGTGATGGCAATAGATTTATATTGTAATTAAAATCTTGTCAGTTGATCGTTACGTTATCGACTTGTTTTGAAATGTTACAAACCGTTTTCTGAATTACAAATTAAGCTCTCTGTAATTTATGCAACAAACTAATTACTAAACCATAATAATTATGCATAAATGAAGTTGTTTACTTCCAATCTGTTAGGTACACTGAAGGAATTTAGTAACAGTGGTGTGTGCTAGCATTGATAAATTAATAACTCGTTCTTATGGAGTATTTTTGCACCCTGTATATTTGGTTGCAAGCTAATATTTTTCTTCTTCCATTAGTATCACCCCTTCTCTACCTACGTTACATATTCCAGCCAATAGAATTTAAGTGAAGTATTGCGGTTTTATATAGAAATACCTAGAACAAACTTCTTACTTATTGACTAGAATATTTGATTTACAACGTTTAGATTTGGTCTTAAGCAATTCCTCTGATAAAAAATTACTATTTTAAAATAAAGTAATATTAATTACTTGGTCAATTAAATATTCAATGTGCTTATTGCGGTCGGTGTTATGTTGCGGGAAATATTTGACGTTTTTAATAGGTTGGCAGTTATCTTTTTTTTAATATTTCTTCTCCCTGGACATTTTTTTAATACATTAAGGGTTATTTTCATGATATGTTTTACCATATTAATAGTAATTGTTGTAAGGGAAACTAATTCCTTGATTTGCGGAATAGAAATGTTAAAATTTTTATTCAAAATAAAGAAATAGTTGTCAATTTACGTGGTAACTTGCGGTAAACATATTTATTTTTTTTCCACACAATTTGCATTCAAATATACCAAACGCAGACTTTATTCTGTTACAAATATATCTTGCAAAATAGGCTATAAACACAATCTTCTAAAGGAGTGTTATATTGTACTTCACTATCCTTATCTTCTGAGAATAATGTATTTTCTTCTTCGGAAATACATTGTTTATCCATTTTCAAACTGGACAGAACTTTCTTGCGTTTTAAATTCCGAAAACAGAACATCACTGTTTTAATTTGTAGTGTCTAGTGGTTTCAATATTTCTTTAAAAAGTCGTTTAAAGGAAAGGCAAATGTTTCAACCGTCGGATTTCGATTATAGCTTCCTTTTTGTCTGAAAACGCTGAATAAATTTTCTAGGGCGTCTTGGTTTATTTCTCTGGTATATACATATTCGTAGTCTATACCCGTTTAATTTCTATTCTTCATAAAGAAGTAAGATACCCGACCAATCCCTCATAACAACAACACATCCATTAATGGGTGCTCGTAAAGAAAGACTCTTTATCGTCAATATGTACCAAATTAAAATAAATTTATTACTTGAAATAGGTGATGCAAAGAAATCTTATGTTGTGTGTATTAGGCAAGGGTTCGGATCAAAATAAAATCACCAATCTGGCCCGATTCTGGTCCAACAAAAATGAAAAATTTTGATTCTAATCCAATTAAAGTTTTCGATGCAATGTTTTCGTTCAAGATTTTTCAATTTTGATTGTACTTATTTCATGTGATCTCATTTAATGAGGATCCCTTAACGGAATCTATTCCCTCAAAGTGCTCTTGTTGGAAAACATGGAATCACATTAAATACTTTTCCAAAATTTGCTCTACGACGAATCGAAGCGATTAAATACATTAATAAAAATTTTAAGCAGATTTTAATCAACTAAAAGCTGGTGATATACAAAATATTTGTCTCTGCAATAGGCACGTGAACTATTTTAGGAATGTCATAAACAAAAAGATCATGAAAATCTATTACTACCTATATTTGAGACCTTTTTCAAATTTTCTTAACTGTTAAAAAATATTAAAAAAATAAAGATATAATAAAGATGTAAATACTTACTCCACTATAATATGCATTGCCCTGTATATAACGGTTAATCTTACTTGTTCACATGCCAATCAATTTTATTCCTTATTTTTCTCATGCTGTTGTGTGTGTAAATCAAATTCTTTGAATGATTATTAAGGTTTATTTATTATTAAGCAAAAATCTTTTATGTTCATTTATTCACCGAATTCATCTTGTATATAAACACAGAGTATAACGGTTTGTATCTGAATTTTAAAATATAAGCTATTGCTTTATGTTTTATAATTTTTAGTTATTCATATATCAAATCTTTTATTCTTTTCGTGCTGTTTCTTTTACGCGACCGACAAATTTCAAATTTTAAAAAAAAAAACAAGCACACAAAACGTACCCATATCTTGTAAAAATGCACTTTTATCAGGGAATAGTCGTTAAAAAGCAGTTAATCATCTCTTTATTGCTTCTATTATGAACTCCCAGTAGCACGGTTAATCAAGTGCAATTAAATCTCTGAAACTTGCTTTTAAACGTTTTCTTGCATAATTTGCAATTATGTATATATTTGTTTTCATCGACGCATATTCTAAAGAATCATGAAGCTACTTTAGTTGTCCCTTGTCCCATGTTGTTTGAAAATCAAAAGAACAAAGTGAAATCGTAAAAAAAAATAAAGCAAAAAATCGAAAAGAACCGAAAAAAAAAATTAATTCGTCTACCAGAATAATATTCTTATATTTCTTTAGTGTACAGCGCACGCGATAGTCAGTTCGTGTTCCGAAACCCAATTATGTCATGAAATCGTTCCGTGACGTAGCAAAGCAATTCACTTAATCTGTCTTGATGAGGAAATCGCACTTAGAGCGACGTGTTTGTTGTTCTGTCGATTGCAAATCGCGTATGTTCAAATGTAAGTGGCGATGGAATGATGTATTTGAATGCATACACCGAAACCTATTTGAAAATTTCAGCCACATTTACAGTGTGATTCGAAAAGGATTGCGGGTTTTAACGTCGAGTATTTTAAATAAAATAGTTAATATAATACAGAATAGAAAATGATGATAACATGATATACCAGAATACAGTAGTACCTCGATTTACAAACTTAATTCGTTCCTAGCCGTGGTTCGTATCTCGAAATTCGGTGGATGCATAGTGAAAGCTTTCTTAGATCTATTTCAGAGCTCAAATTAAACAAATTGCGTAACAATATGTGCTAACGCTACAAAAATTCCAGATGCTATAAAAAATAGAGAAAAATTACAACTTTAAATAAATATGTATTCTAATATTTTCCACAGTTTCTATTACAATATTTTTTTTTTTATGTTGAAAACAGAGAAATGTAAATATTTAAAATTTACGCTTTATGTTTAACAGTCATGTATTGTGAGGTATTTCTTTCCGTTTCTTAGTAATAGGAGCTGTAAAATTTCTTTCTACTGTTGGTTGAATCTACCGTTTCCTCAATATTCTTCTGAAATGGTTGATAACGTTGTCATTGTAAAGATTAGTTGCTCTGGAAACAACAGCTTCATCTGGATGCCACTTATTCACAGCTTCGTTCAGCTGATTCCATAATTGTAATATTGTCTGTAGTGCATTTGTTGGAATTTTGCCCTTCTTATTTCTGTCGTCTTCATCTCATTTCTTCATTTCCTACTTTTTGCTGTACTTACCTCAATTCCTGCTACTCTTCGGTAGTTAATTGAATGTCATGTTCTTCTATAACTAACAGCTGGATAGCAATGTTTGTATTAATGTCTTCTTCTGCATCGGGTCTGCACAAGATCTCACAATCATCCGATGCAGAAGAAGACATTAATACAAACATTGCTATCCAGAGCCGAAACCATCAGCGACGAACAACATCTTACCAGTGAAAAGATACATTTGGAGAAAGCACTAAAGAAGAATGGTTACACTGACATCGATATAAGGAGAGCCACTAAGAAGAAGACGACACTGGAGACAACTACAGAACAAGAAGAGGGATGGCGGTGTTTACCTTCACATAGCAGGAATCACCGAAAAGTAGCCGAATTTTGAAGAAACGTAACGTACAGGTGCGCTTCGGGACTGCAACGTCGATCCAGCAGTACCTACCACCGTAAAGGATAAATACCCAAGGGGCGCACAGAAGGTATCTACAAATAACATCCAATGCGGACAGTGCTACGTCGGACAAACAGGAAGAGCCTCGACATAAGAATAAAAGAACACGTGAGGGATGCAAGATTAAGAAGACCGAGCAATCAGCGGTGGCAGAACACATGCACGACACCGGACACAAAATGGATTTCAAGAATGTAAGTAATAACTACCACCAAGAACTACGGGAAAAGACTCATCAGGGAGCCCATAGACATAGAGAAGAATAAAACCGTTAACAGAGAAGAAGGGTACCACCTTAGCAACCGTGAAGAGCCTACTACGACCGTCACGTCAATCGCAGCGGAAACTACACGGTTGGATGCACCAGGGGCGTATATAAGAAGAATGTCGGACATGGAGAATCAGTTCAGTTATCCTGAAGAAGCTGCAGTATGAACAGCGAAACGTCGAGCGAAAGTTTTGACACACGGCGAAACCCGCAAGAAGCTGTTAGTTATAGTTACACCGGCCGTGAAAGCCTACGCAGTGTTGTCATGTTCTTCTATTAATTCGTCTATGTCTGCTTCGTTAACTTCTAAATCCATGATCCTACTTAAGAAAATAACTGCATCAAACACTTCTTCATTCACTTTCTTTGACAGCCTCTGGTCACAACTTTTTCCAGGCTGAGTTTAAAATTCTTACAGACACACCTCCCCACGCCTTCTCAATCAGTTTTATACAATGAAGAATGTAAAAAATGATCTTTCCAGAATTCTTTGAAAGACAATTCCGTGTCTTCGTGGTAACTTCAAAACATCTTTGAAACATAGCCTTAGTAATAGAGCTTTTTGAAATTTGCTATAACCTGCTGATCCGTTGGTTGTAGAATAGGGGTGGTATTAGGAGGTAAGAACTTCACTTTAATAAAGCTAAATGCTTCAAATAAATCTTCCTCCAACTGTGGTGAAAACACATCTCCCCACGCCTTCTCAATCAGTTTTATACAATGAAGAATGTAAAAAATAATCTTTCAAGAATTCTTTAAGAGTTAATTCCGTGTCTGTGGTAACTTCAAAACATCTTTGAAACATAACCTTATAGTATAGAGCTTTTTGAAATTTGCTATAATTTGCTGATCCGTTGGTTGTAGAATATGGCTGGTATTAGGAGGTAAGAACTTCACTTTAATAAAGGTGAATGTTTCAAATAAATCTTCCTCCAACTGTGGTGGATGAGCTGGAGGATTATCTATTAATAAGAGAGCTTTCTCAGGCAGACCTTTTCCTCGCAAACTGTGGAAGCAAATACTTCGGCAATCCACTATGTAAATAGTTATCTAGTTACTCAGCTTTGTTATTAGCTCTCCACATTAAACCGAGCTGACTTTTATTAACATTCTCCATTTTAAAGACCCTAGAATTTTCAGAGTGGTAAACTAGCAAAAATTTCAATTTTAGATCACCGCTTGCGTTTGGATAGAAAAGCAAAGTAAGTATGTCTTTCATATTAGGCTTATGGCAAGGCATTATAAGCTCTTCATTCGTAATAAATGTTCTCTTCAGTATTTCCTTCCAGAATAGTCCATTTTCATGGCAATTGAAAACTTGCTCTGCCTTGTAACGGCTATTAGTGTTTTAAATTCACTCACAAACTCTTCAGCTGCTACTTTGTCTGCACTAGTCGCTTCTTCATGTCTAATAACGCTATGGATACCTGTCCTATTCTTAAATTTCTCAAACCATCCTTTGCTTGCTTTAAATTCTTCAGTAGTTTCTGTACCGCAATGATGGCATTCGTCCTAAAAAATCTTGGTAAATCGCTTGAGCTTTTACACAAATTATGTTTTGTGATATACTATCTCCCTTCAGTTGTGGGTCATTGATCCAAAGAAGTAGCAGACTTTACATTTCTTCAATTGTCTTATTCCGGCGAGATGACACTATAGATTTAATTTCTTGTAATAATCTGCTTTCTTAACAATTGTACCTATAGTGGATTTGAATATATTAAATTTTATGTTGAAGTTTGTATCTCGAGGTTAAAATGTGGGCTGAATAAAGTTCGTACACGAAAAATTCGTACCTAGAACGGATTCGTAAGTCGAGGTACTACTGTATATCAATTTTAGCGTTACGAAAACTTGATAGACAAGAAAATGATAACATGTTTACCTAGGTATGCATGTATGAAGAATTTTAAGAATTAGAAAGTGGAAAAATACAGTCGATATTAGAAGAAATGTGGAAAATTTTTAAAACAATAAGCACCTAATTAAAAACAATGATGTGGAGAACATGTAACAGTTTGGAAAAATATATACAAACAAACACACAAATAGTTAAAAATATATACAGGCTGTTGAAAATTATCGGCGCACTATTCTTAACTTTGTTAATATTGCAGCTATAATGTTGGCTAAATGATCAAAGATGCAGGGTTTTTACGCTTACTATAACCGTGAAATCAGAAAAACAATTGAAAATCGCGTTTACGAGATTTGTTTTTTTTAAATGGACCACCCTGTATATTTTATCACCAATTGATAGAAAATCAGTTTCTGCATGCAATATTGTTATAATAGTATAACCTTAAAAAGAAAAACAAAAGAGCTACGACTCGTATAATGAGGGATTCGATATAACAGCCAAAATTTTTGTTGTTTACCAACTTAAGATATTTATTTTAAAAGCCAAAAAGAAAATCCAAGAGCTTACAAACATTTATCGAACAATGACAAAAAAAAACAATAAATTATAATGTGTTCGGCTACATTTCTATTTTCTGGTATGCATTTCCTAAACTATTACTGCCTTGCTTTTTGAGCACGATGATTTATGTTACTCGTTATTTCTCTTACTGCATTTTACAACTCGTGTATATTTGGATATCTTCGACTGTATAGTTTGTCTTTTAGATATCCCTACAAGAAAAAAATCTATTGGATAGCTCGGGAGATTCTGTAGGCCAATTAACTGACTCCTTTGCACCAATCCATTTATTTCCACAAATTTCTGTAAGGACCTCTGTTAACGGCCAATTATGCGCTTGAGCCCCGTCCTGTTGAAAATGAAAACGTTTCGTCCAAGTTTAAATAATCTACGAAATCATTCATTACAAATCGTAAAATGTCAACATATTATTCTGCAGTAAGTGAACCTTGATAAAAGTATGGACCAATTATTTTATTATTGTAAATATGTAAATGCCACATCAGGCATTGAAACTAAAACGGTGTTGTTGCCTACCGGGCATTGGAAGAAGAGGATTTATAATGATCCAATGATGCATATTTTTGTTGTTGTACTTTCTATTGTTTGTCACACAAAATGTATTTGTATGCATTATTTTCTACAAATTGTGCCAAAAACTGCGTACAATACGCAATTCTTCGTTAAAAGTCCGTATCAAGCAAAATTCGCATTTTCTCGTTCGGCTTTTTTAAAAACATTTCCATTCTCTTGGAATTTGCGAAATAATAGTAAAACATACTTTCTATCTGGTAGTATCCTGTTTGGAAACACTTCTCTGTAACATTCCAAAGCTCTGTTGCTGTGTCTTCTACATATAAAATAAGCAACGACAATAAACGAATTTAGAGATAAAACAAAATAAGCCAGAATTAGAATCAATAAAGCCTTTTTTCAATGCCAATACACAACAAGGTTCGCAGAACTGTAAAAATAATTTCGTTGTGTTTTAAAACTAAGCAAGCAAAGTTTGCTTCGTCTTCTACTTTGCCAAACAACAAAGTTTTAGCTTTTATATCGAACCCATCATTATGTTAGTCGCAGCTCTTCTGTTTTTCATTTTAATATAATACTATTATAACAATTTTGTGTGGAAAACCTAGTTTTCTATCAATTGGTGACAAAATTTACAGCATGATCCATTTAAAGAAACACAGTTATCTATTATATCTCGTAAATGCGATTTTCAATTGTTTTTCTGATTACACGGTTGTAATCAGCGTAAAAAAAACCTATATCTTTAATAATTTAACTAACATCATATAGTTGCAATATTAACAATGTTAGCAATAATACGCCGAAAACTTTGAACAGCCTAAGGAAAATCTAAATTTTGAAAAGAACAGGGCGGAACAAATAACAGAAACCCGTATTGTATTAGGATAGATAAATAGATTAACTCTGGACAAGAATAACCAGTTTGAAGGAAAATAGAAGAAAATAAAAACAAGAGACAATTAATTAGAGACAAATGGAAATTTGAGAAATACCAGAATTATGAACACAATAAATGTAGGTATTTTAATTCTGGAAGAAAATATATCTACATAGAGAAGAACATGAGAAATTTGTACAAATAGAGAAAGGGGTGGTAGATGTTCTATAAATAAGATTAAAATAGGAAAATCAAGTATAGCGAAGATAAAAGCGTCAGAGATAATCAGATAGTTAGGAGACCTAAACTAGAACTGATAGAAAAAAAATTGACAGGGAAAAAGTGCTTAAAGGAATGCAGAATGAATTCGTTAGATGTGAAACAAAAACAAATAATAATTTATAATCTAATAGAATAAAAAATAGCAGAAGAAGAAATGTACGAATCATGCATGCATTAATTTAATGTCAACATACGACAACATCAGCAAACAGAAGCAAAATATGGGAAAGTGTATAAGAAAAAATATAAATGCTTAGTTGACTGATAAAAGCGATCAATATATATGAGAAAATTCAACATTTGAACAAAATAATTGATACATAAATTTAAAACCAATAAATTAAGCACGCTGTTTAGATCATACTCATTGATGCTTAAACAAGCCTATGGAAAAGCATGGGGTATTTAGAGAAAATATCAATGATACAGACATACATCAGGATGCTCAGACCCATGATTACTCTGATATAATGGCCAAAGATGCTTTGATTTAACTGCTATAAGTGGCTGAACTTAGCAAGCAACAGAGGCATGCGTGTATAAACAGCAGGAACAATGACGCATTCCAACAGCATCCTTCCTAGATCTCCTTCCTATCCTTTTGGTGATAATGTGAAAGGCAAGAACTACCTAGTGGCAGATATGCAGAATTGGTACCCAAGAATGTTTTTCATGATACAGAAGACACCAAAACCGAAAACAAGAAAGCAATATGTCGTAGATATTGGTACGCAAAAAAGATAACAATTTTTAGCAAAACAAAAGCCAACCCAGAGGATCACGTTTTTGATCGAGCAGTGAAAGACCTGTACAGATCAATGTAGGGTACTAGGATCTTGGAATGACTGTTGTAATTTAATGGGTAACAGAAATGCAGAAAGCCAAGAGACAGAGTGTTTCCAGAAACTCCTTATTGGATTACTCCCACAACGGACAGAAATAACCAGATGATGTGGTTCGCATAACTAACATAAAATGCAAAACTAGTTAATATCTAGACGTAAGAAATGGAAAATCTGAAAATAGAAGTTAACATGCATGAGATCAAAATGAAAGTGGAAAGTGGACAAGAAATAAATAGAGAGTAGACTTCAGAAGAAAATCAGTAAAGGTGAGAAATAAAAAGAATTAAACCAGTGGTTCCAGAAGGAAATCCAAACCCACATCTGACATCTAAAGAGTATGGAGATGAGAAGAAAAAGAACATTTGCAAAAGAAAAATGATTGAAGCAATTTTTAACACTTTCCTTTTTTTGGTGCTTAATTTCTACATTTAAATGGAAGGAGTAAGAATCAGAAAGGTACAAACGCAAGAAAGCAAAGTGGATGAGACTATCCAAATTCCCTACGTAACTAATTTAGGTACACAACTTCTTTTCCCTTCAATTGAATATTTCAAATAGTTAGATTACGTTATTCCGTATGTACATATTTTAAATAAGAATTCAACTGTGCTGTAAATAATTATCAATAATGATAATATTTTAATCGACTGTTTAAATTTGGATAAATTATTATGTGGTAAATATAACTAATTGCATTTTTATTGACGGTAAAAAAATTCGACAATTCAAACACGTGGACATTTTTTTTAAGGTATATGCTTTGTTGGTGACTTTCAAATTTATCTTTTGGAAACAACAGTACAGGAAATACATTATCGTACAGTCGTCAAGCGAAAAAGAATGTGTTAAGCTTGATTTTCCTGTTTACGTGTGGCAAACAAGATGTTAATTTATGAAAATGACTTATTTATAAACGCGGTTTTAAATTGAAACGTATAATTTTCCAATACATAAAAATGAGCTGGATTTATTTATTATTATTATGACGCACAAAAAAAAAGCAAAAATGATACTCACCTAATATATAGATGCTGCAAAAAAGGTTTATAATCTCTGGAAGTGGGTTAAATTAGAAAATATAGTTATACGATTCTCATATAAAAATTGTACTTATTTATAATAAAATATTATTGTTATATGTACTTATTATTAAGTATCATAAATTAGTTATTTATTAAAATAAAATATCTACAAATATCACCAGTAGCAGTAAGTAGGTATAGTAATGTCGTGGTAGAACTTGTTTTATTTGTAAAATTTCCTTTTTTTTAATTTAAATTATCACGAAGAAAAATATCAAAAATTATTAATAAAGAAGAAACACTTCCCCCTTTCGGCAACTTTCGCGTTTTCACAGTTTGCGTTTTGAACTAATCAATACTCCAACACTATTCTTCACGAACTGATTCAGGACAAGCGAGCATTATATTTTGTACAGACCGCGTTAGGGTGCCCCACCTCTAATTTGGACCAATCAAATCGTCCCGATCTCCGTTACGTTTTCAAACGAGTCTCACGGCTACCGAAATATTTACAGATTACAGGGACGTCGATTCGGATTCGAAAGATAAGTACGTAATTGAAACGTACGCGTTAACTATATGATCTTTGAATAGTGCAGTCGCACAAGTCACAAGTACTTTGGCGTCCGTCGCCGGAACAGAATAATGTGTTTTTTCCAAGGAGCCCGCTAGCGCGTCGTCGTATGAAATTTTACAAATAGCACATTGGAATGTCTGGTATAACCGTTTGAGAACTGTAATTCTATTCTGCTGGGCAGAAACCAATCATTATTGGAGTTAATATAAACGCTCTTCGATGCTAATTAAATAAATACACCTTGCACAAGCATGAAAGTAAAAGAAAAGTCTTTTTCTTAGAGAGTACTATAGAACGTCCATCCACCTCTCGCAAGTAATCAAAGCCGTCTAAGCATCTAACGTTGGCAAGAGAAAATTTAAGATGGCACGACTGTGCAGTTGATTAATCGAAATTATTAAAATTATTGGTTATATTTAATGCTTAGACGTGGATCAAACAGCTACATATTTATTGTACTTACATATATTGCTTGCTGATGAATGAGAGTTTCAGGATATTAAACGCAATTTATTTGGGAAGATTTTGTTGAATTAGCCAATTTTCTGATCGAAACGTATTATTATAGGTTAGCTTTAAGCTGCCAAATTTGCGCTGTTGCGCTCATTAAGTTGGTAAATTGCTGCTGAATTGCAGATTTGTATTGCTTACTGAAGGACATTAACTCCATCTCATTTTATGAGTGGACTGGTTAAAAGGCGCATGCGCTACGTGCGGAACCTTCGGCCACACTATAATCAAATAAGGAAAATGGATGAGTCATCGGGATCTGAATTTCTAAGCCTAACTTTACTTCAAACAACAGCCTCCCAATATGGCAGTTTGTTATTGTTTACATTGGTACCTCCATAAATTACTTTACTTATCCGTTTAATCTACTTAATTTACTTGTTTTATTTATTTATTTTACGTATTTTTTTAGTTTTAAATTACCCTCTGAAGTTTTAAAAACAATTAATGAACCTTGATAAGGTGCATTGTGTAAAAGGTTAGTGGCCATAACATTTACATACTTTGTCATATATTATATTGTTAGGTTTAAATGAAACAACCATGAAAGAAGACACCAATGGGCATGATGCTATTGTGCCATTAGCTCTTGCAAGATAAATTCTGATGTTAACAATGGTCGCAGTTTCTTTGGATTTCCGAATGAAGCTATTACATACAACAAGACAAAAATGGAAGAAAGTACAAGGATAAGAAGAACTATTGTCGTTGTGCAGAGGTTCCTAGGTCACATTAAATCAATTTATTTGTTAGATACTCATTTTAAACCGCATCGCTATTTATCACAATCATTAACTTAATGCATTTCATTTTAGGTTCACTTTTTAAAATAATGTGATTTTGGTTTTAACTGCATTATAGTAGTATAAATTTTAATTCTCACATTTCACATTTATTCACATTATCGACAACTCGATATTATTTAGTCTACGTCTGAAATTCTATTCAGTTGTGCACCCCCGGACATCATTGTTAACAAAACTACTGCAGGGTCGGATGTTAGAAAAGAATTAGTCAAATAAAAAGGAGCAGTCTTTGTATTACACAGAACGATATACTCATAACTCTTGAACCTTAATTATAATATAAGTAGATGTGTGTTCGTGTCAAAAATTTGATAGTCTACAATAAAACCCTTCCACTGAAGTCGTTGTATTTTTATTAGTTTATTTGTAAAAAGCCACAACATATTTATTCCTGAAAGAATATTTTATATTATAAAATATATAAATAGATTTAGAAGATTTAGTTTGACAAAAACGAAAGAATATGAACTCAATTATTGTAAAACACTTGCAAATATATGTATCACTTTTTAATCAAACATTATTTTACTAAAATCGTGTTTTTTTATTACTATAACCTGTTCAGAAATATTTACAATAAAATCACAATAAAAAACGCATAAATTTGGGGATTTTTCTAATCTATTTTCCTGTTTCTATTAAAATATAAATTACTCCACACGTTTGATGGTAACAGCTTTACAAGATGGCAGCTAGGTTTGAAAATCATTGAACATGGACCACAAAAGAACAAAGAATTTTGCGAGCTCGTCCTTACTGGTTGTATACTCTGGTAATATTGTCAGTGAAATAGAACAAACAAGCATTATTTGCAAAAATTAACTTTCGAAATCAGGAATAACAATATTCAAAAATTATATGGAGAATTTAAATTTCGTTTTGATCCAACTAAAATGATTGCAGATGTATTAACAAATTATGATCTATATCGAAACAGTAACACTGTTATTATTTTGATCATCAGAACTATTCAAGAATTCCCTTTGACTATCATAATTTTAATTAGAACTTTTGGTGATTACAAACAAATTTTGTAATTATAATGTAATAAATTCCACCATCAATTATATTTCAAAATTTTATAAAGTTGATATCCATTAATTCGTTACCTTGTTGCAAAGAAATTTGTAAGAAAATCTGCTTTGTTTTCTATTTCTAGTTGGTCAATTTATTTGATAAGTATCACAACAAAAACTAATTCCAACCTTATTGTTTGGAGTAAAACTAACCAGCGTTTTACTCTCCAAACTGAGCAAATTTAAGTTCTTAAGTAACTTTGCAAAAAAAACCCTAATTTAAATTTTGCTACTAGGATAAAACTTGTTTTTTTTTAAATATTACTAGTTTATTACCTTGCTAGGCCATTCTTTGCTTTTTGTATTCGTTTGAAAAAAACAAACGACTTGCAAAAACACCGAAATAAACAGCCGAATTACAGCATTTTTGTCAACAAGTAGTTACGTCTAACTAAATTGCAAAATGTAAACACTTGTACACTATTAAAAAAAAAAAGAAAACATCTATAAACTTGCCAGACCTTGTACCTTGATTATACAATTAATCTTCTTTATAAGCAAATGAAAAATATGGGAGAATGTGTTCATATTTAATTCAAAACGATAAAAAAGATAAACAATTCAATTTCATTTGACAACATCCATGCACTTAATAGAATTTTCAGAACAGACGTAAATCAATGAGCAACAAATTAAAATTGTAAATAGATTCGTAGTAAACAGTCTGCTAACGACCTTGCTTTCAATAAAAGTGAGAAAACACCGGCATTATGTATACCTACATAATTGATAGCCCACGTTTCAGGCTGAATAGGCAATTTTATTTTCAAGTCTTGTTTGTTCTGGTTTCAATAAATGGAATGAATCAAAATATCGTCATGCGAAATAAAAAAAATGAACCAAAGATATATTATATATTTCTGAAGTTATTTATTATTTATTATCACTTACAAATTATAATTGTGTATTATTTTATTAAATCTGCTTCTTGCAGCGCCATCTACCATTCAAGAATAGAAATACAAATTTGTTCATCTTGTCAGAAAAGTCGATAAAGAAGAAACCTAAAGGTACATAATTTAACTTTATCAGTTTATTTTTATTCCTTTCACAAATTCGGAGCCTGAAGTGTCCTAGTTCCTGTGAAAGGAATAGGGATTTATTTAGACATAAATCGTAATGCGGCAAAGCTTCACGCCGGTAACAGCTCGCAATCGCTTATTGCAATATGTTGCACATGGAGAGTGGAACAAGGGAATGTTTACGATTTTGAACTGTCACCTTCAATATTTTGAAGCGAATAGAAGCAGAGAACGGGCAATTTTTAAATAAATTGATCTATTTTGTATTTCCAACAGGAAACAATTTTGTTATAAGATGTGGCTTTTGTAAAACAGTTTTCGGTATTGCGTGGAAATGAGGCGCCCTCTATTAGTCAATATCCAAAATGTAATATTAAAAAATAATTTCGAAAAGAGTATTTTTTTAAAGCTATTCACCATCACTCTCTGATAATGCTTGTCAAACAAACTTTTCACTTATTTGGCATACTTATAGTACGTCTGAACCGTCAGAACTTTATTCATGTATCTTAATAGTTATTCACACAGATCAGCAATAAGGTTATTCAATCGATTGAAGTACCTTTAGGTGTCTCTTAGATGGCGCGTGATGTAAATGAGATTTTACATTCATCTAATAAACACCCAATGGTACTTCCAATCGGTTGAATGACTAGTAAGATTATAAATAAAGGTCTGAAGAAGGATATACAGTAAATAACTGACATAGTTCTTTCTTACAATGACAGTCGATACATTAATACAAAATCAAAGTCAAATCATTTAAATTGACAGTGCTGTCATGATGTCAAAGCCCTTCATACCTCTCCCTGTGAATCCGGTGAAACCGGCGAGCCCTCTTCTTCCTTCTTGTCTTATCTCTTCGCTGGTTTATTATTATTAGGTACATAAATAAATTATTATTTAAACAGCCTTAGATGATTATAAACCATGAATAGAGGAATTAAGCTTGCTCCATTGATTAAATTAAGATTGCAGTTACATATATAGTTCTAAAGCTCATATTTTTGCCACCTATACGATGTTTCACTGAGCATAATTTAAATTGTTTTTAGTTGGATTTTTATGTTACAATTTTCAAAATCACTGTTAGGCGCGTCTGTTCGCATTCAATTTCCAACTCGCTCCACAGATGGCGCCACCTAATAGCAGATATTATCTTAGATAGTTAAATCCGCCATAGAGGATGCTGAGGTATAAGCACACTGCAAACAAGAACACGACAAGTATAGACAATAACTGCATTCGTTCGTGCAATGATTCAGAATCACGAGTATCCACATAGACAAATTTAAATGGCCCGCAATTATTCTTAGTGACTTAACGTTGAGACATGAAATTACCTACCATTTTGTATACTACATTAAGTTATTTTAATGCCTTTACGTTGAATTCACTAAAAATAGTGGTGGGAAATTTAAATTTGGCTATTAGGGTACTTGCTATCCTATAAAATTTACGTATTTTTTAAATTCTTTTCGGTTATTGGTAGTTAGCGAATCCTAATTATAATCTCTGGCACGAACGAAAGCAGCTAATAAGTAGTATTTAAGTGAATTTAGTTTAAGTGTTTTCCTAGTGTTCTAGTTATTTATTATTAGTACTATTTTATTTTAATTAGAGTTAAGTGTGTAAATAAGATTTCATTTAATATATCGCCCTGAAAGCGTTACATTACATTTCAGGTGTAAATATTTTAGGGATTCAGTAGTATAAAGCGTATAAAGTTAAATTTTCTGCTAAATGAGATTCTCCAACGCTGTACCTACCTTAAAGAGCTCTGTAATTAGTGTGGGGGCTATAGTTTTATTAAAACTGAAAATTGAAGTAACGGATTCACAAAGAAAAACACATATTCAAGAGAATAATTTATTTTATTAATTTTTTTTTTGTACAATTAGGTAGCGTCAAGTGTAATAATTTTATTTATCGTTTATTTTATCATTTATTATTTTTTTAGTAACAATTAACAGTAATGTAAATGTAAAGTACGCACCTTAAAAGAAATACCACAGAAATGAAGACATCACAATTATTCGTAAAATAGGAATAAACACATAATTAAGATTAAGGTAAAAAGCGTGTGTTATAACACCGTTTCTAGTGTATTTCGTATAATGTTGTTATTATATCTAATATAATGAATGTAAATATTGTAAGGTAACAATACGAGGATGTGTGTTGTTCGTAAAAATGTTATTCTTTCATAATAATCTTCTCTTATCATCATTTCAAAGAATAATAATATATATATATTCTGTATTATATATAATCGTATAATGTATAATACTCTAAGGCAGAAAACTGGCGATGTGTAAAAAATAAAAAGCAATATATTATAGTCGAAAGCCTAAAAACAAAATCAGTCTAATCGTAATCATAATATCACTAGATCTCTTTATAGTATAGCTATAATAAGATTGTATATCTCCATGTATTTTTTTTATAATTGTTTTCGTCTCTTAAAGGTCTTTAATTGTTTTTTTTTTTTTTTTTTTAGAGAAATCCAATTGAAATTTCAAGAAGTTAGCAGGAAGTAGAGGGGCATCTAATGTACAATAATGAAGCGAGGAGCGCATTTGTACTATCGGAACAATTTTTAAAACGTGGAACTTTTATTAAATACGTTTTTTTTTTGTTTCGTTCTGTATGTATGTGTTTATATACTTAAAATAAATAATAAATAATCCGCATAACCTCAAAAAATTTGCGATCTTTAACTCGAGCGTGTAGAATAATAAGGGGAAATAAATTAAAAAAAAATTGTCAAACGAAAAAGCGATTTTAAGTCTTAATTCCTAAGCAAATTGATGAAAATCAAACACTCACATTCCAAAGCCGAATGAATAGAGAGTTAAACATCCCAAATCTTCGTTTTCTTTTTACTATTTTGGTTTTGATTTACTTGAACAGCGGAGGTGGTTGGTTATGTTTACTGTATATATATATTATATTTATATGGTGTGGATCCCGATAAACGGCTAAACGGACACTGTTTTTTTTTGTTTGCTTTTAATATTCCACGGAGATCATCGACGTTATCATAAAACGGTCCTGGACTGTCCTGCACTATGGCAGGATCATTCTCACCGATCTTGCGGTATGCGCAGTCCGCGCAAGATCTTACTTTGCTGGAAAATTAAGCGGCTATGAAAAAGGAGACAAGTCTTACTACTACTACTGATGCGTATTCGTCGCAGAATAATGGGAAAGAAATACCGATCATTCGAGTGTGAATATTTACGGGGAATTACCTGATATTGCGTCTCCGTGTCTATAGTGCCCACCACGGCCACTATTTGGTACTGGCGGGCTTTCATGGACGCCTCGCTTTTTCGCAAGAGCCTGAGGGCGGCAGGACCTGTATTGGTATCGGAGAATTGCGCCATCTGTTGAGGCGAGTGACTAGGATCCAATACCAGCAGGATGATGGTGCCATCGCGATGTACCTCAACGCCCATTATTGTCCGGCTATGACCTAGATTTAACAAGATAATAATAATAATAATAATAATAATAATAATAATAATAATAATATCGATTTATTGGGATCATACAAAATATATACATTTTCATATTGCCCAAAAAGACCAAATCATTACAATAGTGCTCTTCCTTTGCCTCAAGTCGTCCAAATTTACTTGATTTTAGCCGTCAGCATAACTTTTGATTTTACAGTATTTAATTTATTCTTCGTTTCTTCATACAGCGTTCGTCTTCACCATAATGGATAACTTGAACCATGTATATTTGAATTATATTTTTCGTAAAAGCCCAGAAAATACGCAGAATTTTAAAACCAAAGACAACGTATCTAACATGATAACATTTGTTATACAGGGTGTATCAGATATAGAGGTAAATATAATAATATGTAGCAGCTGTAATCATATACAATCAAAAAGTCTTAATACACAGGGGATCTATCTGTAAGCATTAACCAAAAAAAAATATTTTATAAATGCCTAGGGCAGTGACTATATATAGGCAGACTGATCAAGTCCATATAAAAGCGAAATAGCTCTAAAATTGTCGATAGATGCGATAACATCCATAAATTACCATATAATGCAATTCGATAATTCTCGGATAAAGGTGTGGTCAGCGCTATCTAGGAAATAAATTTACCAAACCAAGCCGGGTATAGGTATCTTTTATTGTGGGTAAATATCCGTATAAAAATCCATTTCAATTTTTCTAATTTTCAAATGTATTTATAATATATACAATAGATTGATAAGTGTTATAATAATAAATATTACTCCTGTAATTACGATTAATAATATGAACTGTTAAAATTCAACTTTTCAAACCTACGATTACGACAGTGCTCGTATATGAGAGGGAAAATCTCTTTTTAGAGGGAATTTTGAAAGTTAGAGGAAAAAACTTTTGTTTCAGAGGGAATTATTGAATTTATTGATGATTTTTTTTTATTTATTTGCTTTAGTTTAATTAATTTGTTATTGTATCGTGCATTTGTTTTAATTTATTGGCAAAAAGTTAATAAATTTGTATTTACCGCCTAAAAAATGAGGAACTCAATCAAAATACATACTAACACTGGATTACGATTCAAAGCAAAGACCGATTGTTAATATACAAATATAACTATAATATACAAGTATGATATGCAGTACGCAGAGCTTACGGTATTATGCCAATAGAAGTATTCTTTCATAATTCATCACCTACATATGAGTTCTACCATTGTTCTACATAATGAGACATTTTGTACTAATAAAGCGTGTAAATTTTTTTTATTTTTCTGGTAACATCTGTTTAGAATTCTATATTCTCTGCAGGTAACAATAATAATTTATAGCATATTATAATCCTGTTAGACTCTAAACAGTTAGAGGATTAGAAACGTTTCTTCAAATAATATTGTAAAAATTCCACCATATGTTCTCTAACGCTATCGATTCAATAGGCCTTTGTATTACTAGATTTTTTGGGTGGATATTACGTGTTTATTTTACTTTATTGCCGTATTTTCTTATCATCTAAAGAACATGCCGCGCCGTCACCGAAACCACGTAATATGTAAAGTTTTTACAATGTATTTATGTTCTGTCTTTCTTTTTGCAATTTCTACAAAAAGCTGGATTACATGTTTTGATTTTAAAAAGTTTAAGCTTCGCTTAATATTAAATTTAAAAATATGAACAAAAAGAACCTATAATACATTAAAACTGTTTTTGTAAAATTATTGTTACAAAAATTTTGTAGTTTTAATTATTCTTATGGGGATTTTTGCATAGGCTTGCTCCTTCAACTGAATAAGAAATTGGCTATTAAAGTGCTCGTTTTGCAATAGTCTCACTTTTAATACTTACATATATTATAAATAACTACCATCTTGGCAAAATTTTCCAACAATTATTTTTAGTAACTTCAACAGAAAGACTTCAAAATAACTAGTAATCTAATACAAAACCACTGCTAATTTCCTGTTTCAATGTTGGAGTTACTAAGAATAATTGATCATATACTCATTTTTGTACAGGTAAGAAACAAAAAAATACTATTTTAGATTTTTAATACTAATAAGAAACGATAAAAATATATACTGCGTTTATAAAGTTTGAAAAAAAAAATGATTTTCTACATAGAAAACAGAAATATAAAATAAAAAAAAATATATTTAAATCGCGAATTTAAACATAAAAATGGGGTTAATAATCAGCAAAAATATATATATACTTCACTATAGTATAAAAAAGTGTCATATCAATTTTATTATAAACCTCAGATAATTAAAAATTAGTTTTCAAAAAATGCTATAAGAATCACACCTGTATATACGAAAATTTTAAATTGTAACAACATTTTTTTTATTTGCTATAATTGAAAACCTAAAAAATATAAATGGCATATCATTTTATATAGTTCGAGTAGCATACAAAATGCAGCACAAATTTGAAGTAAAATAATTTTAGGAATTTAAATTCCTTGTTGGGTAAACATCCGGCAGCTTTGCGATCTACACTTGCGCCTCACTAATCCCTTAACATTTTTTACACATCTGTGATTGTTTACTTTTATTTATGACTTTTACTACTAATACGAATACCATATACTCATGTCGATTTTGTCCCACCTTACTACATTAAAATCTGGTCACTTTACAATATGGGAAATGCAAACGTACGCAGCTTTTCATTATTGCGTTTGTTTTTCCCACAATTTAAATATTGGCTTTTGTTGCTTGCCATGCCTTTTACATGGCAACAAACTACCATTAATACGGGCTAAATCAAAAAAAAATCATTTTATGTTATATGCTACCGCGCTATCTGTGAACTAAATGCCCTCTACTCATGTGTGCTGCTCAACTCATCATCTGTAATCACGGTTCGGAGCTAAGATAGGCATTTCGCTTCCCCCGCCAGTTTTGGATGTAGAAACACTAGTGACATCTGGATTTGCCATCCAAAGGGCCACTTTTAAGCGCAACATTTTTCCCATAAGCTTAATCAGTCTACTTATATATAGTCAATGGCCGTGGGCTAGAGCCGCACCTGTGCCCAATCTAAATGCAGTCCCCATCATTCAGCCATTACCGCTGTTAGTTTTGTGTAGATCGCCGCTTGGAGTGCAAGCCACTTCGAACATTTTATTTAAATTCTTCCCGTCTCGAAAAAACGATCCTTTTCAGGACCATCATGATTTTATATAAAGAAAATCGAAGCTTGATACATCGGCAAAAGCGCGGAAATGTATAGATTCATTTTCGCGCGACATCATAGTAAAAAGGCGTGTTTGCAAATTTTCTGTATCTACATTTATTTCTGTGTAATTCGATTCAATTCATTTTGCGTTATATGATTAAATAAATCCAAAAGAAATAACTCAGATTGATGTGGTACCGTTTATTAACAACTAACTCTCGATTCGGCAAAGCAAAAGAAAAATATTTACGTTTTTTGTAACTACTGAAGTCGCATATCCGGTGAAACTCGAACGTCTTATCAGGATATTAAAAATAATGCTTTGTAGACTTACGTAGAATGCTCTTAACAAAAAAGGAATTTTATTTTATAAAAAGAAGAAATTTAAAATGCCTCAGTTTTGCTATTTTTACAAGGGCATTTGCCCGATTGGCTTTTATTTATTCATAATGACGTTAAGTGAACTTACGGCATACCATTATTAAGAATAATACTAAATGAGTGCAATGTATTTATACATAATACCACGTTTAGCGGGTGCTTAACATGACGTTTCCTTGCATCAGGCCCGGACTAAAGAATTTTTGGTTCTAAATTTTAATTTTTTTATTCTTTAATGATAAAATCCGGTTTCGGCGGGTTTGTGCTTTATATGTCGTGCAGTTAACACCAACGCAAAATTTACTTTTTTATTTAATACACCCTGTATTGGTGGTAAAAATTGTTTTAGGTAAATACATAGAAAATAAAGCCTCAAGGGCCTTTTGGATTGTAAGACGCGATCAAATTTACGATCAGGCATTTGAGAGTTATTTCCGTAAAAAATGAGGAAGGCAAGTATTCATAACATCATTTGAATGACTGTTTTTGGATTGGAGTTGTAGGTGATTAAGGCTGGACAAGATTGTTACAGATCCCTACGGGTCAATAGCAACTATTACTCGATAGCTTTTACCTATTTTATAAAACAATTAATAGAAAATTATATATTATGATAAGTTCTCAGTTTTTGGGTAATTAGTCTTGGATAAATTGTTTAAATGATAAACAAGAGCAAAACTTACATTTCAAATAACAAAAAATAAAAATAAAGAGTTTCACACCACAGATTGTGGAGAAGAAAATAAAATCGTACAGTGGTTATGGTAAAACTCTATACAAAATGACCAATGGATGTCGGCCATTTTTAACAACTACATGTACAAATAAATACTTGCAACACCACTATATAGAAAATACGAACTTCGCCCTGTTTTTACAAGATAGAGCACATAGTATATCCAAACAGATTTGGAATGTATGGTATTTCTACTATTTCAAGTGTGTCACATTGTGTGAGTACATTTTGGATACATTGTACGAGCATCTGAGGAGGTTGCGTACCCAATGCGTACAGCAAAGGAAAAAAAAATCTGCGGTTAACGAGAAAAATAACATATTTAGTTTTTGGGGAATATATCGTAAATGTCTGGTTCTATTGAATATAAGAAATAATAACAATAGTTTATCTATCGTTTCGACTGGTGGTAATATGTTATTTTCGTTCAAGGTTTTAAAACAAGATCTTCAAAAGATGTTAAAATGTTATTGTTACACGGTGAAAGTATTTTTAGATTTTCAATTATTAAAGAATTGGGTACAGTTAAATTATTATTACATTAAATTTGGAACGATCATCTCCAGATATAACTTTTCCCTTTAATTAAATTCAACAGAAAAAAAAAAATGAATCATCCTTATTTATTGGTAAGAAAAAAATGTTTTAAAAAATCTCATATAAAATCAAATTATTCAGAAGTGAATGTAGGAATTTTAAATAAAAAATAAAATATAAATGAAAGCATTATAATGTGTTATATCCATCATAAGAAACCATTAATAGTTATTTACATTAGAATGTGGTAGATGTCATTCAAATGACCTAACGAGAGATATTTGTATTAGATTTTTTTTTGCTGAGAAAAGTATTTAGGATATCTTGTTAAAAAAAAAAAACGCCAATCTAACAATCAGTAGATGTAGGTACCACTGCGCTCTGAAGAACTCAATTCAACCTACTTAACTCTTATATCAAAGTCTATTTAGTTGCAATAACTGTGCCTTATTTATTTTAATCAAAATGATATCGTTTGTCTTACTTTAATGAATTGTACCTATTATTTGAAGACAGTTGATTCGTTACTATACTCTAATTTCAACAGTTTTTTGTTTGTTTCAATATTTGCAATTTTGTAAAATTTTTAACATTTCCAACTGCTTCAAAAATGGGCCATATTTTACCAACCATCAGATACAACGACGTGATCTTACCATGGTACAACAAAAAGGTCTGCCGGTTTAAATTCTATTAAAAAAAAACTAAATATTTTTTTAAATTCGATTAAAAAGCAATATTTCGTATAATCAGGATTCACTGTGGTAATACCTAAAGTTGTGGTTTTATCATTTTTTATTTTCATATTTTTTTTTCTCTCTTATCAAGATTTTGAATTTTCAGCTTAATTTTTTTTTGCTTTTGTTTCAAGAATTTGAACTTGTTAAATAATTGAATATTATAAAAAAATCAATCTACTGTTTCATGTATTTCTTTTATTTTACACATACATACTCTAATAGCTAAATTTAAATTTTCCACCACAATTTCTAGTGAATTTAACGTAAAGGCATCAAAATAATTATTAATGTGGTACAAAATGGTGGGTAATTTTATGTTCAAGGTTGAAGTTACCAAGAATAATTGCGGGAAATTTAAATTTGGCTATTAGGGTACGTATCACGATGACATATTTTTTAAGAAAACCTATACCTACTCAGCTACGATACATTGCCTGATCACTAACCTATAAATAAAAACATACAACTTCTTAACCGGCTAGTAGATACAAATGCGCAAATTATTCATATGCATATACAGAGGCAAAAACTTTGGTATGCTTCATAAGTATAGTAATACCTCAATATAAACAATAAGGACAATGGGGTCTCAGTTTCTAAGCCTAACTTTACTTTAAACAACAGCTTTCTAATATGGCAGTTTGTTTTTGTTTACATTGGTATCTACAAAAAATAGCTTAATCATCCGTTTAATATACATGATTTACTTGTGTTATTTATTTATTTTACGTATTTTATTAGTTTTAAATTATTCTGCAGTTTTAAAAACAATTAATGAACCTTTATAAGATGCATTGTGTGAAAGATAAGGTTAGTGGCCATAACGTTTACATACTTTGTAATATATTGTTAGGTTTAAATGAAATAACCGTGAAAGACGACGCCAATGGGTATCATGCTATTGTGCCATTCGCTCTTGCAAGATACATTCTGATGCTAAGGATGGTTGCAGTTTCTTTGGATTTCTGAATGAATCTATTACCTATATGCAACAGGACAAGAATTAATTTTACTTTTTACATTACACTTTCTAATTTTACTTTGTTTTTAAACCTGGACTATTTTTAAATTATTTTAAATTGTAAGTATCCTTTAAATGATTTTTTTAATTTTTACTTTGCTTATCTCTCTTAATTATTCAACTCTATACATTACTATTTGTTAATAATTCCTACAGAGAGACTTCTGTAGCTGATCTGAGGATGCTCGACGATACATTAAAGAATTTTGTGAGGATCAAGATCTCGTTTTCTTCTTTTTTTCTCTACATACACATACACAACGCAGAGTCAAATTATAGATTTTATCTTTTTTACGTTGTTTATCACAAATCATATTCAAAACTCACCTTGATGTTGAAGGTACAGAGGCGGTACGAACTCCCCACCGGCGCTGTTCTCGAAATACCTCAACACCCAATTGAACAATTCGGGATGAGTACCGCCGGCCCCAGTCGGTCTGTGAAAATCCACCAGCTGGCACTTGATTCTACTGAACGAGAGCAACGTCAGGACCTCCGTGGCGCCGATCCACTTCCTGGTATTGACCAGGCGACTACCTAATTGTTCGGAACCCTGCGTCACATACGCGAATGTAAATACCGAGTACGACCACGGTGCACCTACGACAATACCTGTAAATCGAAACCTAAGCACCAGGCGTGCTCTATCAACGTTTGCAGGCGAGATATGCTTGGAACTGAGCTGCGTGGCGGCTTCTGCGGCTGCCAGATCTTGTAGAGACGTTCGTTGTACCCCGTGTGCGTCAGGAGGCTGGAGATGAGCATCTGCGCGTTACGATAGCCGCATCCCCACCCCCTATCGCCGTAGGAGGAGGCGTAGTGATCGACGCTGGTGCAGAGGAGGGTGCGGGTGACGTGTTGGCTGTTGGTGCTTAAAGCCCGCACGCGTGGCACCTAAATAATTAAGCAAAATCCACAAAATGAATGTTGCCGAATGCCAGATTCCTCACCAATCCCCTAGTTACGGAGCTACCGTCGTCAATTCCGCAGCTCTCCGCCTGCTTCAAGTCGAGGGTGCGTTCGTAATAATCCGAAACGCTCATCTCTCCGGCGTACACCGCTCGTTGCATATTCGTAACGGACTGTTCCCTAAAATTACCCTGATTGTCCATGCCGTACTGCGCGCGCAGTAACTCAAACTCCCTCTCTTCGCGTTTCTTCAAAGCTTCCCTGTCCAATGGCTGTGGCGATCCGGCAGGGAAATGAGATTCTACATGTCTAGCAACTGATTCGCTCTAAATTCGTAAAAAAAATAACCATAAGCAAATAGTAGTTAGTTATTAACAGTAACGCAGTTTATTATTTATATTCATCCTATTTTTTGTTACTTCATTTTATCTTATTTTGCATGCGCAATGACAATTTTACTTTAGTTTATTTTTAATTTATTATATACACCTTTGTGTCAATTAAAAAAATATATACAGGGTGTATCAGATATAGAGGTAAATATAATAATATGTAGCAGCTGTAATCATATACAATCAAAAAGTCTTAATGCACAGGGGATCTATCTGTAAGCATTAACGAGAAAAAAAATATTTTATAAATGCCGTGGGCTAGAGCCGCACCTGTGCCCAACCTAAATACTGTCCCGAGTATACCCCCACATACCACTATCATTCAGCCATTACCGCTGTTAGTTTTGTGTGGATCGCCGCTTGAAGTGCAAGCCACTTCGAACATTTTATTTAAATTCTTCCGTCTCGAAAAAACGATTCTTTTCACGGCCATCATGATTTCATATAAAGAAAATCGAAGCTTGATGAATCGGCAAAAGCGCGGGAATGTATAGATTCATTTTCGCGCGACATCATAGTAAAAAGGCGTGTTTGCAAATTTTCTGTATCTACATTTATTTCTGTGTAATTCGATTCAATTCATTTTGCGTTATATGATTAAATAAATCCAAAAGAAATAACTCAGATTCATGTGATACCGTTTATTAACAACTAACTCTCGGTTCGACAAAGCAAAAGAAAAATATTTACGTTTTTTGTAGCTACTGAAGTCGCATATCCGGTGAAACTCGAACGTCTTATCAGGATATTAAAAATAATACTTTGTAGACTTACGTAGAATGCTCTTAACAAATAAGGAATGTTTATTTTATAAAAAGAAGAAATTTAAAATGCCTCAGTTTTGCTATTTTTACAAGGGCACACTGGCCGATTCGCCTTTATTTATTCAGAATGACGTTAAATGAACTTACGGCATACCATTAAGAATAATGCTAAATGAGCGCAATGTATTTATACATAATACCACGTTTAGCGGGTGCTTAACATGACGTTTCCTTGCATCAGGCCCGGACTAAAAAATGTTGCCTCTAAATTTTACTTTTTTTTATTCTTTAATGATGAAATCCGGTTTCGGTGGCTTTGTGCTTTATATGTCGTGTAGTTAACACCCAAGCAAAATTTACTTTTTTATTTGATACACCCTGTATATTATTATTAGTTAAATTGTCTTATGCAACAAGAAACCCACCCTCAGTTAATCTATTGATGGTTGGTTTACTAATGCATAACACCATTCAATTTGCGTTGAGGTAGAGGCATTAAAAATTGATATTATAACTATTCTAAGGATATAAATTAAATGTGCGTGTTGCCCCAACAAACAATGAAATCTTAAAAAGTCCGCTCGCAAAAGTTTTTGTACACATTTGTACTTATTTTGTAAACAGCTTGCGAGATTAGGCAACCAAATAAGCAACTTAGTTTAGAATTGAATCAAACGATATAAGAGTTGTCTTCGTTGTACAAAATTTGAGTTATTCTGCGTAATGCCATGCTAACAGTACAATGTTTGCTGTATTCTTTTTGTCACAGGCTAGGCTACGTTAACCTACACCAAAAGTTACGTCCCTCTCCCTTCAAAGCATCGACGTTTTCACAAAAGTAGACTCCTCTTCTCTGTTAATTGTCAAAAAGGTATATCGCCCGATAACTCTTCGTTTTGAATGAAGTTCGAGGTCAGTACAGATTGGGTTAGGGTTCAATTTAGTTCGGTGCTACCAAACATTATACTAGAATACATACGGTCAAAGAACTGTTCTATTGGCGAAATATAGATGCCACCACTGCCTACTAGTATTATTATGCAAAAATAACCTCAAATCGTGACATTGATGACGTCAGCTAACCAATTTAAAGGTACTATCTGTCTATTTTAAGTTTTAAGCCAACGTCATCGATTTGATTTTTTTGACTAAATATTTTGTGCAGTTATAAACACAGTTATGCAAACACATGTTTCATAAAGCATACTTTCTTGTGCAACAAAATGTTTTTATGAAACCCCCGCTTTTTACACTATTTTTTTTTTAATTTATATAGTTATCAATTATATTATTATATCAATTTTAATTTCTGCGTCAGCAATAGTAACTATTAAACGAATTTCTTAAAATATTAAAGACGTTTTATCAATTGTTTAGTATGCATTTGTTAAAATGTACACAATAAATGTAACGCGTTTGTTTCCAATCAAACTTCAATTTTAAACATGTTAAGAATTTCAATTGAGTGTATTTATTTCATTCCAAATAACTATAAGTTACTAGTTATTAACTAATTAAGTAAATTCTCTGAAGAATCCTAGATAACATGTAAGCTTACGACAAGCTTGTCACTTGCTTAACTTTCACTTGTCCAGAGAAGCTTAACAGTAAAAGGTTAATGCAACGTTGTGACAAGGTTATTAGTGTAATAATAAATTCAAGTAAAATAAACTGTTTATTCTACCATGCAGTGTATAAAAACCTTTCGTTTCGAATTTTTTGGAAGACTCTCATCTCTCCAATGAATTATTAAATTAAATTAATTGATAATGAATTGTAAAAAAAAAAAACAAATAATGCAATCATACAAACAATCATAACGATCATAAAATTATACAATAAGTAAAATTTGTAACAAATTATAACATAATAACATATTTTTGTAAAAATACAATATTGTACAACATAATTTTAAACAATGTTTTTTTTTTTTGTGAAATGTATATGTGTAAGTTAAATTTAAATATTTTAAAAATATAGAGTAGCGTTAAGTTCGCTAAATATACAACAGTATATTATAAATGTTTTCATACACTTTACGATAGAATAAACAGCTATTCCTCAAATTGTTGCTATTATTTCACCGATTAACAGTTATTGGTATCCCAATTTTCATATACAGAATTACCAAGTCAACATAATATTTTTTTTAACAATTTCCCAAATAAAATCAGTAAAAATACAAGTGATTATCTTTTACCAAATATATAAAATGTTTTTTATTTATAAATAAATAAAATATCATCTTTAATGTTGACTGTGAATGTTAACCAGTACTATATGTTAATATTAAATAAAATAAAAATGTAATATTTTTAAAGATAGATAGATATGATGCTTTAATTTTAGTTTTTAACGAAGAAACATGTGTGTGATTGCTTTATAAATATTCAACTTTCAAAACTAAAAACACTAACTGAAAAAAGAAGAAAAAGTTCGTTTCGAATATCTTAAATGTTCATAATTTGCTTTTTATTTAACCCAGCCTGTATTTCTTATACATAGCCTTCATTTTATTCCGAGAACCACGTGATCACAAAGATAGACGACTCAAACAACGGTAATTTGGCTATTCTGAGTTCTTAAAGTTAGTAATTTGTGTGAATGACACAAATTTAATTAGATAACATTTTGGACCCTCACGTTAAAATTAAAATACAAAATTCCCCATAGTTTTTCAAATCATTTATCGCGTGATTTTCTGAATAAAATGCATCGCCTCATGCAAAAAAACCCAGTGCTTTCAAAAATTTACCCTAAGATCCACTCATTTTACGTATTCCTTCATCATTAACTTACATTGCTATCATTATCTAGTGATATGCCGCAAACTGGACACGAATAAGTGGATGGAGATGCGGGCGAAAGTACGTCCCTGTGTTCGATGTTGACGTGCAACTCCAGGTCCGGCGCGGAATTGAAACTTTTCGCGCACAACGGACAGGGAAACACCTCGCTCTCGCAGTTGCCAACCGACGGAGATGTTAGATCGAAATGCTGCCTGCAATAAACCGATTTTGGAAGCAACAATCGCAAGAAACGAACTTCGTTACACATAAACATTACTGAATCGCAAGATTTTACACTAATAATTTATAAATACGTAATAAAATAATGAAAAGGGTGAAGTACGATGAAATTTCGATTTAAAAATGACGTTTGTTCGTATGTCGCCATCTTGTGATGGCATTACGAATTATTTTGACAATTACATAACCAAAAAACTAATTGATGCAGATATTTTGATCGAAATGTTACTTAAAATAAATAGAGCCAATTTGGAAGAAAAAGAAACAAATAGATCTCCTTAATTAATGGATATTGATTTATTAATGCGCAATAAAACTGATGAATGTGAATTCATGATAAAGAAATTTGCATTTAAAAACTGACATTCATGTGTACACCACATGGTGGTGTTATAGTGAATTAATTTGACATTCATCTCATAAATGTTTGACATATTGACATTTAAATTATTGAATGAGTGTTGGTTATTAAATTAATTGAATTATCACAGAAAATTACCTGTTTATATGTTCCTCTAACTCTCCCGGACTGTTACTTTTATACTGACACATCGGACATTGCAATGTAGGTGAGGCATTCTTTAATTTTAAATTCAAATTGGATCGTAGGGGTGAACCTTGTCCGTGCGTCGAATTCTTAGGGCTATATTCACAACCACCGTTCACGACAACCTTTCAAACATAACACACAAATCTTTGAACGCTAATTAATTAATGACATGATAAAATATACCTTTGGTGTTAAATTGATATTATTTACACTACTATTACTGTGACTGTTGTTACTAGAATCGGATGGTAAACTCCATTCCCCATTGACACCATTATATTCACTGAAATAACCATCCGTGTAGTCAGTAAATATTATTTTAAGCTAAAGAGTTACGCACCTTGGACTAGCATCATCTATAAAGCTCATGTTCATCTCACTTTCCGGCGTTAAATAATCTAAATGCACCTGATTGACGTGTAGTAATATTTCAGATGGCGATAAAGCGGATAACTCGCAGAAAGGACATGTAGCATGCCCTTCAATGTGTGCCGTATGAGTGTGCACTCTTAACTCATCTTCAGTTAGATCTTTAACGCCGCAAATTTCGCAGGAATAATTCATATCGGGCATATTACTCGCCATTATATTGAAAAATGAAGGCACCCAATCTATCAATGGGGGTTATGGCTGGATTAGCGGCCTAAACAGCTGTTGTTTGGGTGAAATCGTTATTCCGATGAAATGTAAGGTTAATACATGGAAAATACTTACGGTTAAATCTACGAGACGGTAATTTTAAAGCCTAATACTAAGTCGTTACAACGAATCCATTAAGTACAATTGACATTTCATTCATGATATTTTGACGTTAGTGACCTAATTCTCCAGCAACCAGCTGAACGTAGACGCAGAATGGGTCGTCTACGTTGAGACTCTCACTTTTCCCCGCAAATGATCCAATGCGGATTCCACACAAGTAAAATGACCTTTGAGGTTACTACCAGAACGTTCGTAATTTTTACATCGTCTTGTTGATTAGTTTGTTAGATAACGCAGTCGATGGTGATATTTGTGTCTGGTTGAACGCGACGTCTGATACCGTATAAACACTCCACATACAAAATGTCTCAAGATAAGGAAAAACAGAAACCCATACCCAAGTATGCGAAATTCTTACTGGGCGGCAGTGCGGGGTGAGTTTTAATTTATGCGCGATTTTAAATTTCCTGTCCGCAAAAAAAAAAGAAACCGAATTTTTCCCGAAGAAAATGGCGCCAATTTTGAATGTACGCTAACATATATTTATGTCTTGTTTAGCATGGCAGCGACATTTTTCGTTCAGCCGTTAGATCTGGTGAAGAATCGCATGCAATTGAGTGGTGTCGGGGCTAAGACTAAAGCATACAAAACTTCATTACATTGCATAAAAGATATTCTCAAAAATGAGGGTTTCATCGCTATGTACAGCGGTTTATCCGCTGGTTTATTGCGTCAAGCTACGTATACGACAACCAGGTTAGGGATTTATACGTGGTTGTTTGAAACGTTTACCACCGATGGAAAACCACCCGGTTTCGCTGTTAAAGCCCTCTTGGGAATGTCTGCCGGAGTTTGTGGAGCATTCGTCGGTAAATATTATATTATACATATAAAAATTAAGTTGAAGCTATTATAAAAACAATTAATATGCATAACGCGTATTCAAGGTCGTACAGGAAGTATAATTTTTTTTTTTCAAAGCGGACAAATACGTCAGCAATAAAACTTTGAAAATGACAAATATTGCAAACATTAAATACCTATTTAATACCATATTTATATAATAATTTAGTGATACTTTAATTTTGAACGCGTGTTAACTGTTGCATGCCCTGCAAGTAAACTAAATACAAGGTTTGTTCGCTGGTGTTACACCAATTACACTGGTGCATATTGTCTCTTTCTCAGATGTATAAAGAGTAAATCTTTTATCCTGTTTTAAGTAGGAGTCAGTGTGGAAAGTGTTGCACCAGCGGACAAACCTACAGTGTTGACGTATAAAATGTCAACAATGGAGGGAGAATTAAATATAACTTAAAACTTTTTGAATGTTCCCTCTCTTCTCGGTGTTGTTAAAAGTAATTATTAAATTATTTTAATTATTTAATTATTATTAAATCATCTACCTCCCCAACATCTTATGACTTAAAAGGGTGACGTTTATAAATCGGGCAACAAAGCGCAAACATCAATCAATTCATCAATAACGTGTACTAGAGATACATACCTCAAATAGGTTCTTTATAACATTTTACTTCTTGAAACCTAATGAATCGCTTCTATTATCTTTATTTGATGGATGATTTATGATTAAAGTACTAATATAAATAAATGTTGACGATAATAAAAATAATATTTGGACATTACCACAAACAGATATATCTGAGAGTAGATAAATAGTATTTGATTAAACTCTATTGACGGTAGTTTTCTTATAAAACTTGAAATGATACTTACCTTGATGGATTACCGTTTATTTAGCTATCTATCAGTGTTTTTATAAGCAAAAAAATGTATTATATTTATTTAAAAATCCCGCCATGCCTGAAAAAAGTTCTATTGGCTTTCAACATGACCCAATCGTTTTTTTTAAATCTAGGAACCCCTGCGGAAGTTGCTCTTATACGCATGACAGCTGATGGAAGGCTTCCTCCCGCCGAAAGACGAAATTACAAAAACGTTTTCGATGCCCTAATACGAATAGTAAGGGAAGAAAGGGTACTGACGCTGTGGAGAGGTGCGGTACGACCATGGGGCGAGCTATGGTCGTAAACGCCGCCCAATTGGCCAGTTACTCGCAAGCCAAACAACTCCTATTGGGAACAGGGTATTTCAGTGATAATATAACTTGCCACTTTACGTCGTCAATGATATCCGGTTTTATAACGACAGCTGCCTCGATGCCAGTGGATATAGCGAAAACTAGGTGAGATTAGTTGTTTAAATAGTGCGAAATACGTAAACTGCCGAAGTAATCCCAAGTTAAACTAGCACATAGACTTCTCTGGTGGCTTGATTTCTAGGTTATACCGCGTGCTAGAAATGCTTCTGGCTGATATTTCGTCCACACTTCCTTTATGTAGCAGCCCTGGAGATATCTCCTACATGTGTGGACGGAACTTTAGTCGGAAGCAGTCCAAGACGCAGGTTCTACTGAGAAACTAGACATTATACACCGTTATCAATTAAAGATGTCCGAAATTAGTATTAAACTATTAAACAGATTTCTAAATTGATTAACTTTTACTTATACTTATGTTTATTTTCGAATGTTGGCTACATCTTTCCTTGACGTTTATCGTCGCGCCATCTGTTATTCGTGCCGTGCTATTTGATCTCTATGTAAACATAAAACATAACCAATTAATAGTTGTATCTTTTTTACCCCTTTGAGCTGCGTAGTATTTCAAAACCTTTCATTTTGACAACAAATGTGCTTCAAGTAGTAACGTTAACTGTGCTTCAAAATTGAAACTGCTTCAAGCGTAAAAGACCTTCTTTCAAAGTAAGTGAGACGTTTTTTGTGTGACGATAAGTGATAATTGATTAAGAAATGAAAGAATAAGAACCAAAAAGGTACAACTGCAAAGAAAGCAAGGTGGAGAAGTTTATGCGGCTAAAGAATTAAAAGAGGGCCTTTAAAAAAGCATGAATCAATAGATGGCGCCGTCGGTTAAATTTACAAACAACATAAAATACTCATTTGTAACTTGTTGGAATATATCTAAATCTATATGAACGATTGTAGACATATTGTTCTAGGCAACAAAGGGTTTTGCGCTTTTAATTTTACTTAATAAAACGTACGAGCCGAGTGCAACAAAAAAAAAATACCTTTTGTAAGTTTTTAATAATTTAAAACCTAAATAGTAATGTGAGGACTTGTTCTGCTAAATTACATATTCTAATTATCAATGATAACGAGGGAGTGTTAAATTATTTTTGGAGATCAGTGGGGATCTGCAACCGCCGTGTTCAGCTATAACTTAACATTGATTGTGGCGAATTGTCTTGACAGCCAGATTACAGTTTCCTTTATGCTTGAATCTTTGACATGAGTGTACCATCGAAGACAAAAATCTTGACTCAGAATTAAAGGGAGAAATATTGAAACACTGAAGAAATTCCAATGATTCTATCTCTATGTCAAACTTGAGTCAGGACTTTTATCCTTGATAGTACATATAAGCAAAAGTTGTTTCCACTGTTGCCGGATTCTTTATTTACTTGGCTTGGTGGACTAATAGATGCTGTTTTGTATCGAATATGGCATCGAAAAATAAATATTATTTACAACATATTTGAGATGATATCTTTTGGAATAATATTGCTTAAGAACGACATAATTAATTATAAACGATTGCAGTGCCCCAATCGGTATTTTTTCACAATCATTCTTTAAGACTGCTCAAGTCTACACATAACTCATTTACATGTAAAAATACGCTTGTGTCCTTTTGCTTTTTACTCCTCCAAATTGTTTTGGTAAGGTTATCCTGCTGTGCGTATCTCTGTTCTTTTATTACAGGTGTTTAACACTTCAAAAAAAAAATCATAAGTATACATTTTAGCGAACGTAAAATTAATGACATATAACACGAAACCGCTTCAGAAGCATGTTTTAAAATCCTAAAGTCGTGAAAAAACGCCTATAAATTTTGTGTTCTATTTCTGTTGCGGTAGGAAGTAATATACAAGGTTGTTGTTCTATTTGATTCGAGCAATGTTGCTGCATGGCGCAAGTAGCTGTTTGCGTTGAAAATCTTAAATCATCAGCGCAAGTGGATTGTTGCACTAGCGTCTAGCCCCTGAACCATTACAATTGCTCGCGCCAATCAGAATGCTTCATAATAATTGATCTTATGGTTTTTTAGCGCGCGAAATACAAAATGCATGCAAAATACAGTCTAAACTAGAATAGCAAGAAAGTACGTCTCCCTATGGTTCTCTCCTGTGAACAAAGAAAAATAAATGAGGTTTAAAAGTAAAAAAATTCTAACTTGTCTAAATAACGCTTAATTATTGATCATTACTAACATTAACTAATAAGCCAATAGCAATTTTTTTTTTTTGTTTAATAACACCAATTTTATATTTTTTGGTTTGCGATACAAAATTGATATTTGATACTGTGTCTGTAAAACATTTAATTTTTTACATCAAATTTTCAAGCCCTCTATAACTACAAAATCAAAACTACACAAAATTAATTGAAAAAATAAAACATAGCATATATAGTACATAAAATAGACTGCCAAAATGGTAGTGGTGTATATTAGTGAAGCTATTTAATACCTAGAAAACAGAGTAAAACAACAATCCTTAAAAAACCTGAAATAATCAAAAGTATGATTTTGAGATACTTTTGATTTTAACAATATTATATATTAAAATTTGAACAAATAATAAAAGTATACTCGAAATAATTCAAATTTAGAAACATAAAAATTTAGTTAATAATGAAACAAACACACAATTATTTCACCAAACTACATAACTTAATTTCACAATTAAATACAACAATATTTTTTAGAAATCTGTTTCATTCATTAAAAAATTAATAATGTTTTTCATATTTAACAATCTTATATTAAAATAAAAACAATATTGATTTCATCATTTATCAGTCAAAAACTTATTCACAAAAACTTTTATGTTATTTTTACAATTTGTGATTTACACAAATGTAACTATTGAGAAAAGTTTTTAAAATAAACCAAAACGTGGTTTATACATTTTTTGTTTTATATTTTTACATACAAGACCAAAAAAGTCCAATAAGAAAATAAGTACCAAAACTGCACTGAATCCGTAATAGCCAAATTTAAATTTCCCGCAATTTTTCTTAGTAACTTCAACTTTGAAACATAAAACTACCCACCATTTTGTACTATATTAATAGTTATTTTAATCCGTTTACGTTGAATTCACTAAAAATTGTGGCGGGAAATTTAAATTTGGCTATTAGGGATGTTATTAACAACAAAATATTACTTTTTATTTATTAATCAATAATAATTGAATTATCAATAATAAAACGTAATTTAAACAAGGTTAGAGTTTCTTTATTTTTTACTTCCAAATCATTTGTTATTTAAAGCCAACTGATCAGTTCAAATTAAACTCTTTAAATCTGCCTTATTTGATTAAGAGACATTTGGAGCACTATGTAGGGGAAAGTACTTCCTGCCGTTAGTAACACTGGTTCAGGAGCTAAACGCTAGTCACTTTTGTTCGAAGATTTGTATTTATGCGTTTGTCACAACGAAAAATTTTATTTCATAAACATTCCCTTATGTCATACATTTTTGGGTTGCATAATAACTTTTTGCGTTTTGCGTTGTAATTCAAAGGAATAAAAAGACAAAAGCTAAATAATAAAACGAAACGAACCGATGAGCCAACTACACACTGAGGATAACTTAAATTTTTTCATTGTCAACCTTAGATACTTGATTTTGACAGAGTTTAATTTAATTTTAATCACTCTAAATTCCCAAATTACTATTCACCAAAGTTGTATGTTTTATTCTACTATCTAGGTATTATCATAAACTGGTATTGACTGATAAACAGTTACATAATCAATACTAGAGTTTACAAAAACTCATTTATTGCACTTATTCAATTAATTCCGTTTGGATCAAGAGCATAAAATATTATACACGTACAGAATACAAATGATAATTGCAAATCGTATAATGCTTTAACGATTGTTTGGAGCTTATAGTAAAGTGACATACTCACTTATATATCTCTAAAAGGGTCACCTTGTTGTATGAATGCCCGGAAAATATTGGAATGAATCGAGAAAGTATAGCGCCAAGAGATGTGCATTTATGCATCTCTATTGAGCAACAAAGGCTTTTTTTAAGTACAATAATAAGAAATAAATATAGAAAGTTATAATGACGATTGTCACAATGTTTTTTTCAACTTTGTTATTGTTTTGTTTAAACTGAAATTCTAGCAGATAATATTTGAACTTGTTATTCTAATCTGCACGTTAATGAGTAAATATTTATTCGTTTTACTTGTTATAGTATGATTATCAGAATATTATTTAAGAAAAAAATAGAATTGCTACATTAATAAATGTTAAACTATTAAATAAATATTATCCATGAATATATATAACATACGCCCTTTGGTAAAATTCACCTGTCCTACATTAGAAACCTTATTAATACTCCTCAAGGCCAGATTTATACGCAACTATAAAATAAATAAAAATTAATTTATAAGTAATTTTCAAATGAAATTGCCGTGAGTAAAATATTTCAATTTACATATTTTATTTAGGAATAATCCATTTAGATTATCAGCCTTAAGAAGTTGAGAAAAAGGTTAAGGTCTTCTAATAATAGATTTTATTCCAACAGCTGTTTATTAAAACGCATCCTCAAAGTTATATTATTATATTTTCATTCAATAACTTTGCACGTGAATTTATAGAATTGATTTCTAAAAATATCTTTAAATGTAAAATAAAATCTTTTTTTTTAAGTACTATGATACGGCAGAAAAAGTGATTTATTATGTTGGTTATTTAACCCTAATCTGCTGAATCAAATCCTTACGATTTTGTACTCCAATTTTGACATATCAAGTTTATAAATTATATGATTAATTAGCAGTTTTAATCTTAATAATTGCTTTGCTGAACGTTTAATGAAATCTTTTAGGTTCAGTTGACTCAGCAGTGTCGGTAGTAAATGTGACAATTTGTTGACAGATTAAAGTAGGTAGTGGTTGAGACGACAGTCGATAAATCTTTATATAATCTCCTTTCACAGTATTAATAATAGCGATTAAAAATATTTTCAAGGTCTCATTTGCCACCATAAAATTAGAACATTGTCTGTGTGGATTTAAAATTCTTATGGTCGTTACGTGTCTATAATCATAATTATTGTTATTGTAATACACGGACTTCAGACGCTTCAGTTATCTGGTTTAAGATATAAATGGTTTTACATTTAAATAAAAAAGTTTTCTTTATTTTTTTTTTTAATTCAAGACCTTGCCAACCACCACACAGTAAACCATTGCCGAATCATTCTTTTTCGTTTATTGAAAAAGATACTCAAAACTTTATAACCCATCCTTTTGGAGCTTTTTGTTGCTTGTAATACTTATACAACTTATTTTACAGAATGGTAATACCATTGTTTAAATATATCTAGTTAGTCAACGTAATGCTTTTTCGGAAAAATAAAGTATTGCTCAGGGGAGTGGTGCACTCTATCGGTGAATGTAAATTGATTTGAAAACGTGATAAATATAACAGGTATCTCGGTCAGAGTGAGAGACAGATTTCCCATCTGCGGAAACGACGGAATCCGTATCGGTGATTTACTGGCATTGGCGAATTGTGTGGCCTGGGGAAAAGGGAGGGTGGATGCATGTGACGCTTTGATGACGCACCTCGCGATAATTCTCGTGTTTGTTTACATTAGAAGTTTAGAATTCTGAGGTATTCTGTTATAAATATAAAGAAATTGAAAGTATATTGCAAGGCACGTTCTTGTTGACAAAACATTAATTGAACAATTTTCTAAATTGAGGTTTTAAACTTAAAACAAAAATCACTGAAAAGAGAAAAGTTAAATCTAAAAGCACGAAAATTTGCTGAGAAAAAAAAATAAATCAACTTCTCAATTTTTATTTTCTTAGTTTTTAAATTAATAAGTTGTTTTGTTAACTTAATTTACTTATGCTTATGATTATATAATAATCAGAAAATGTTTGTTTTATTAAAAAGAATAAGTATTTAGTTTGATAATATATAATATGTAGTTCGATGGCCTTTTTATATTTAAAATTTGAATAAAACGCGGGTTTTTCGTTCGAACGTATATACGAAAACCTTCTCTCCCCTATTGCTATCTTCGCTTCTCGCGTGTATAGCGGTACTATCGCTAACTTCAGCTAGTGTAAAGGCGGGTAATTTGAAATTTAAAATGTAGCCTACTATAAATCGTTTTACTTTACTTTTTGACTTTTTCTTAGTTCTAGTTTAATGTATAGGTACTCTATGTATATAGTTTTCTTATATTCACAAAACATTTTTTATTTGATTTACTTATGTTTACTATTACATAATAATAGAAATTCGTTTTTATATAATGAATAAATATGTAGTTTGGAGGTACAAATCGCCATTTATTTTTACATATATGCACCACTTTACTTATTAAGAACACCATACATGATGACGCATTCGCGCTCTTTCTCTTGAGCGGCTGAAAAGTTACGAGGTAACCTTCGGGGGCAACATCTGTATATACAAGGTTACATCCTAACTTTTCAGCCAATCAAGAGAAAGAGCGCGAACGCGTCATCATGTATGCTGTTTTTAATAGCTTTGTTTATTTGTGTGCTTGGAGCAGTATCTACTGACTCTACTGACGTCATCAGAGTAACTTGAGAGCATCTCAGAGTTGGATTTAAAGATGGTACAAACAAACGCGCTCGATTGCAATATAACCTTAATTTTATTATTTACTTATTTCACAGCTATTATGAATAGGAAAAGTAAAAGTAATTTTTCAAGCTAATGAATCTAGACTACAATAAAAATGCATCATATACTAGTATATATGTATCTACCAATGAAGTTTTTAAAATATAATGATCGTTCTTTACATCAATCACATTGGTATCATTATATTATACATATCGTGCATATTTGATGCAGGTATAAATCGGATTACATTTACAAACGACAGTTTACAACACGGTGTTAGCGTGATTAGGTTATGTTGCACAAATTGCTCGTAATTGCTCGGACGTTGGATCGCGAGCAGAAAGAGGAACCTCTTTGTGATCTGGATTTGCTTGCTCTAAACAAACAAACACGCACAAATCATGCTCTAAAATACAAACAAACGTGTAAAATTCCATGGATCTGCTTAGATCAGACAAACAAACAAACCTAATAAGTAACGTGGTGCATATATGTAAATATAAATGGCGATTTGTACTCCCAAACTACATGTTTATTTTTATAATGAAAAACGAATTTCTACTATTATGCAATAGTAAACATAAGTAAATCAAATAAAAAATATTATATAAATATAACACAAGACTTAGAACTACACACATATATAGAGCATAACATTAAATTAGAAACTAAAAAAAAGTAAAGTAAAATGGTAAAAAATAACGATTATATATTATCAAACTAAATATTTATTCTTCCTAATAAAACAAACATTTCAATGTAAACACGAGAATTATCGCGTGGCGCGTCATCACAGCGTCATCGCCTATCCACCCTCTCCTTTCCCCCGGGCCTCACCTACAATCTGCCTACAACTTACGAGGTAACTATTGCAATTAAATAATATTTTACCGACACGTAAGAGAACCATCTTGTATGTAGTAGTCTAACTATAAAGTTTATATTTAAATCGAGACGGACATCAACGGCGTGCTGCCATCTACCGCTTTTGTCCAAAATGTTCAAAAATCCGTTAACTATTTTGTCCATAAGGTCGACTAACTAGTATGTATATAAACAATGGTATATACAGTATATAAACAACTTAAAAATAATATTTCTATATATTTTTTTTAATAGATAGATAGGAATGAATTATTCATTTCACATTGGTTTATCAGTAATATGGTAATAAAAACAGCTACAAGTTTCGGCATGTCTTGGTTATCATCAGGCTTTAAAACGTCAGTGCAAAAACGATAAAATTGTCACAGTTTTAATATGAAATAAGCAACCATCACATCAAAATTAATTAAAGTACTCTTAATTAAATTAGATCGTAATAAAAATATACATAATTGACTAAATATGCGATCTTTACAGGATACAAAACATGAAAACCATAGACGGCAAACCGGAATATAGGGGTGCCATAGACGTCCTATCGAAAGTTATCAGAAATGAAGGTTTCTTCTCTTTATGGAAAGGATTCACGCCGTATTTCGCCAGATTGGGTCCACATACCGTTCTCACTTTTATATTCTTAGAACAAATGACATCGGCATATAATATACATGTTCTCGGAAACACGGCAGGAAAAGGTACATTTTAATCATCCACAATTTTAGGCAATTCTAACAGGGAGTGAGATGGTGAAATAAAACTCCCACCTCTCCTAGTGTGTTCAAACCGATATTTTTACGACGCTATATATCTAGTAAAGAAGGACAATCGAAATATCCTTAGAAATATATGCACAAATACTCTTGGAATCGACACATGTATTATTAGTAAGTGATTCTTGTTGCAACAGTTGCATGGAAATATACATCCCAATACATTCGAACATATATACCTATCACGCTTAATTTAAGTACATACACACATATAAAAAATATTTTTATGTGCTTATTTTTATATTGGTATACAATGGATTTGTTTCGAAAACGTGCCTTAAAAATTTTCGATACACTTATAGGTATTATAAATTAAATGTGTGCCAAAACATATCTGTTGTAAAATACAATGTCACACAATGATATTTTATTCAACGAGAATAATATTTATCCGATTCTTTCTAATAATTTATTCTATCTGTAATGTTTCTGTTATTTTACGTTTGTTTCTACAGAGAATTATATTTTGTTTATCGAAAATTATTTATAGCGCATTTATTTTTGTAAAAAAAAAAATAGAGGTTACAAAATATATATTATTCTATCAAACATTTTGTTTTATTTCATACACGTGGCAACCCTACATTTTAGGTTATTTTATGTGCTGCTATCTGTATACATAATTTATCAACTATTAATTTATGAAATAATTTCTTTCCGTTTCCAGTGTGTTTTAAATTCCAGATACACGATTAATTTTTTTTTTCAATATTATTTTACTTATTTTATTATGGATCATTTAGTTTTTTGTTTGGATGCATAAAAAAATGGAAGCCTAACCAAAGATTGGTTTAACTACACCATCACGTGTCTTTCAAAACCTCAGCAGTGTATATTGGACTTGAAAGATCTATAGCATTGTTATTATTATAAAAACAATATATATATTGTTAGTCTATTTAACATAGTAATATACAAACTTATCCAAAACACCAATCATTTACTCCATATTAATTAATAAATGGCTTATTAAAATTAAAAACAAACATTACAGTGTTCTCAATAATAATATGTAATTTAAACAACCACCTAACTAACGCAATTTCGATTGCATAAATAATATGTTGGCAGGTTAGAATGTTACAATGACCTTGAATCTAAAAAATGGAACTGTCAAACCGATATGCTATCCCTATCAGCTTTTCATTCATGGCAACTTATTTTTTTTTATTGACGTGATCTTGTTTTTTTGGAAATTACGTGATTAAATAAAATTTCAGATTATATTTCTTCTAATCTTTGGTTTTAATTTGCTACATACGTTTCATTGATTGTTTTCCACGTCTTCAGGAAATTCTAAATAAATGCTAGTAAATTTATATTAAGATGTTTCCTTTATGTTGTTTTTTTTAATTGTGTTTAAACATTTACTTACAAATTATAATTGAATCATAAATCGAGCCACCCCCACCTTACGAGTTATAATTCATGTTTAAGTTTTTCTTTCTTTCAACCAAAAACCAATGCTTATTCCAATAATTCGTTTTGTGACTCTGTGTGAGTACATGTTTCGAGAAAAGATAGAGAAATAGAATAGAATAGTATTCAGGGGATCGGTTTCGTCCTCAACAGGACATCTTCAGGCATAAAGTTGGCTAAAAAACCAATCATAAAGAAACATGCACAATTATAATAAAGATATAATAATTAATATAAATGTTAAAAGTATAAACGAACATAATAATTAATTACATTAATAGTAAAAACGTTACCAATGGTGTGAATTATTCAAAGATAAGCCTTATATAATCCAAGATAAAAAAAATATAGAATTTAAATTGCTAGTCTCAACTGTATGAAAATAATTTTATAAAAATTAAATTAAATAGTATTCTAATAACTTGTAAAAGGCAAAACAAAAAGTTTTATATAGAAAATGGTAATACATACTTTTAGCAGAAAAAAAGTGCCAACATTTAAATTAATTGAATTGTATAACTACTTAAAAGTACATTTAAAGTTCGTAAATAACAAAATTCAAAATCACAATACAAACCACAAACAACACTTTCAAAATTTTGAATATTGAAATACAAAATTTACGACATTTTCTTGAGGACATGCCAACCAAATTATAAAAAGGAACTAAATCAGTTAAGGTAAGATCCCGTCGAATGGAGCAATAAGGGAAAGCAGGGTAATATGGGACAAAAATGCATTGTTTGAAACTTGGCGGTTTTGTCATAATAAACTATAAATATTTTACAGTAATCTGTACTACAGATACGATAAATATTTTACAGTAATCTGTACTACAGATACGATAAATATTTTACAGTAATCTGTACTATAAATTACAATAAAATATTTGCGGGCTTATTATGAGAAAACCGCCATTTTTGTGCCATATTACCCTACTGTCTCATATTGCCCCATTTGACGGCACCAAGTCATTTCAAACCACAGATAACAGAGCTTTAAAGCTCTTTTATCTGTGTTTCAAACTATCTTAAAAATGCGACATCTGTGAATGAATATCTAAACTAATATAATTGACGAAGAAAGCACACTTGAGTGCCATATTCACCCAGTCAACTGAGCAGAGATAAACTACACTAGAGACAGTTAACTAATTGTAAGTTAACTTAACGATGAAAAGTTGCTACGCCTGTGCAATGTGGTAGGGACCGATTTTGAAAGGTTCTGGTGTCAATCCATAGAGGGCGCTCGCCTCACTAAGAGCGCGAAATTTGAATGTGTATCCTACTTTTTTCCTCTTATTGTTTAAAAATTAAATGCATTATTATTGCAAGCGTAGATTCTATGCAAAAACATGATAAATTATCATAATAATACAATCAAATTTTCAAGCAATAACTTTAATTTGTAAACGTATGAAGGTATTTTTGGAAGTATACAAATATTTCGCATAGAAAAAAATGCATTTTATTTTTTATAATTTTATAGAAGAGGTGAATAACATTAAATATTTATAGCATAAAAAATATTTATGAAGCATGGACTATTGCCTGCCAGCTTCTACTGGGAATCAAAATAATTTTGTAGAAGCGGATACTACATTAAACACTTATTGACCAGCACTTATGTATAAAATCTCAGATAGGATATAAATAACAGGCGAAAATGTATTATTTCTAGGTCAACGTATTACACAAACACTTAAATAGCCTACGATATCTAAATAATTATTTCACGAAAATATATTTTTGTGAAACTGCCATTTAAAATACGTAGCTTTCATTTAATTTTCTTAATATCGACATGATACTTCAGTTAACTAGAAATTCTAGTCATTTTTGCTCTAGAATAACAAGTTTTTTTAAAAAGAGATGCTACTTATCAATGAAATTATTTTTTGAATTCCCTTCCATAGATATATAGGCAACTTTATGTACTTGCATGTTGACTCCAGCGCCTCTGAGGATTAATATCTAAACTACTTCTTCTTCGAAAGGGAAAAGCATCGCGATTTGTCTAATTAAAGTTGGATAGAGATGCCCCAGAGACAACTGTCAAATAAAAGTCGAAACATAGTGTTGTATCAAGGCATGATCCAAGAAAATAAGGTATGCTCTTGCGCATCTAGGTGTGACGTATTTGAGGGCCAAACACTACTACCAATCCAATAATTTAATAGATATCACCAATGTAAACAAAATTAACCCCATTTTTTTTTTTTAAATCTATCCTATTAAAATCAATAAAACTGTTTTTTTGCAATTTCCTTCCATCAAATTTGCATTGAAACAAAATTTTAGATAATTCACATTTTTAAATGTAATTTTCAATTGAATGCGAAATAGTTATTGCTTTGTGATGAGTGATTCTGTTGATGTAAAGTATTTTTTGCCTTTTGTATAACATTTTATGTTTGCTTATTTTAGTGCAATGAAGCAAATAAAGCATTAATAATTACAAGCTTTACTTTAATTGGACATACACTTCTTCAGCTCTTACCTTCATACTTGTTTGTACTTACACGTACTAAAATTTCACTAATTGTAAGTGGTTCATATTTTTTTTTAATGGCAAATGAAATATCTATTAGTCTGGTACAAACATTAATGCAGACAATGTTGGAATAAAAAAAATGCAGATAAAAAAAAGAAGAATTAATTAATGATTGTAAGTGCAGTGTTTTATTTTTCTTTTTTTACAAATTCTTTTTATTCTACTCCCTCAAACGAATGAAAGTCACTCAAGAATTTCCACTACAACGTTTATAAACAGTTTATCCACACAAAACCTAAAACGAATTTATAACACCTAACTAAAATCACTATACACGTAAATCGAAACTACTACAAGCATAAGAGGACACAAAACATTAAATAAAAACTAAATAAAGTGTTCTAATCCATGTAAAAATAAACTGAAACTTGTTAAAATAAATATAGTAATTTGGTAAATACATCAACAACAATGGCCACAGCCGAGTGATGACGTATCTGAGGGCCAATGCGCGAAAAAGACGAGTTTTGGTTTTCAGATGAGCATACCTTATTTTCTTGTATCATGGTATCAAGGTGTCTGGCTGTAATTGGTCTTTGCTTATAACCTACTGACTCCAGATTATTGATTATTGAAGGTTAAATTTATGATTATCTTTTTATACCTTACTTTAGGCAAAGGCTCTTTAGCAAGTATTACTTGAGCAACAACACCTAAATAAATAGCCAGTCCTAGGTGACTTAGAATAGCCCATTTATTTATTTTTTTAAACACCCTTGTTTCTGAATAGAATTTTACCACAATTGATATTAGTCTGAAATATTTGTATTTAATAATGACAAGTTTAAAGTTATTTAGGCACATTGAATTAAATTTCAAGAATGTATTGCGTCCTACAAGTCACCCAAATCTACGGTAAACATTAAATTTAAGAAATCGCTGATAAATGAAAAATGTCACCTAGCATTTAGTATTCGTTTGTCGTTGATATCTTCAATAAACAATGTTTACGTAATTCTTAGAATGGTTATTTACCAATAAATTTAGGTGACGAATATATAATAGGTAAAAAGGGATTACAACTGTACGGCAGGTTTCTTAATTACGTGGACATTAACACTGGGAATATTGTCCAATCGTTGCTAAACAAACGGATTTGCTAATTCTCTTTCGAACGACTGCCACAAACATAGTAATTTGTATTTTACGTCTTTGCGTGCAGTTTCCAACTATAGAAACTCAACATTATCGCGTGCATTGCAGTTTAGCTTTCCACTCAACTATGACAATAAAAGAAACGCTTAGTAATTTTGTATTTACTATATTTGTAATTATATGTTTGTGGTTTTTGTGTCAAACCAAGAACCTACATAACGGAATATGCTGATGATTGCATTGTATAGTTTGATTTGCGGCGCACACAATATACAATTGCATATTGCACATTCAATCAATCGCCAATAGAATTTTAACTCGTTCAATGTAGTTCAATAGATTTTAGTGGTGATGCCTATAGAGAGAATGTTAGGTTGAACCTTAGACTAAAATTTTCTCGGCAAATTCTTTTAGGAGGTCAAAGAAATGGAGAAAGGTGTATTTATAACGTGTGAAAACAAACGTCTGATTGCTGTATATATACAGAAAGAGGATACTCGAAAACGGTACATGTTATATACCTATTTACCATGGAGTGAAAACGTATTGGTGAAATTGCTTGACCTTGATTGAATGTTCTATTGAAAATTTTATATAGGTATTTTTATTATATAATTGATTCATTAGAATTTCTCACGCGACTTCGCTGGATGTGCTAGCGCTCGCAATACTAAACTTACAGGCTTTTGAGAAATATCGAACATTTGGTTGAATTTTCGCATTCATTCGAATAAAATTAAAGATTTCATAGTAGAAAACTGGTTTTTCTAAATCGCATAAGCTTGACTTTGAGTTCTAGTTCAAGTTGATTCAGTATATTATTCGAACTTTGAACCGGACAAAAAAATTATTTACTTGAATTGAAACATGCTATACGTGACGGAAATTTAATATGACCTTAAAACGAACGCGTGTTCCGATATTAATATAAAAGTCAAAAAATTACTGAAATTTTCTGATGACGAATGTTACTATATTTGCGCTCATGGAACGACTTTAGTTATCTCCCAGCATTTGCCAAGGAGTAAGGGAAAACCGTGGTAAAAAAACTTATTCTGGGAGGATATGGGAAGAAGTCCCAGACCTTGTTGCTGATAGCCGGCAAATTGTTATTATTATCCTTCTGAATATTGAAGAAGCAGCAATACTTGAAATATATGTCGCCAATAACCTACAATTAATTTTTATTTAAAAGTTGTAAAATAACTGCATACGTTATGTATGGAGTTAATACTTATTTTTATTTTAAATTTTTATTATAAATATATTGCTCTTAGCAATAGTATTCATTGCTAATGCAATACAGGGTATTCCACGTAAGTGGTTCATTAAAAGTTTATGATGTTCTATTATTTACTTATGTTTAAGATTTTGACACCATTATCTGTTCGATTGGAACTATAAATATGAAATACTTTAACCAAAATATCACTTCCGGTTGACCGGAAATAGACGTCAACTTTGTTATTTTAAATACAATGATCTAATTTTTTGTTCATTTTTGGATTCTACGACCATAAATGCGTCAGTTTTCATTAGCTATTCCTATAGCTACATGTTGCCGTTCTTGAGTTATTTAAGTTTTTCTTTTTTTTAAGTCATAATCATTACATCATTGAGAAATTAATATCTCGGTTAATACTGCAAGTAGGGACTCCAAATTTGCTGTGTTATGAACGTAGATATAACCCTAAGAAATGGTACACACACTTTACATTTTAACATACAGGGTGTTCAAAACAGAGGAACAAAGTGACATATTTTCAAATGCAGAAAACTCATTTTTTTTAAATAGAACACCCTGTATTTTAATTCGAAATTAGAAAGTAAATATCAGCCCCTATCATTTTATATTAGCATGCCCTATACTATCTTTAGTAGATTTTGTGATATGAGTATTTGCAGTAGAAACGCTGAAGGAGAAAATATTTATTATAACTAAATTTCGCCATTTTGAAAACAAAAATACTTCACCAAAATTGTATACGATTTTTGCACGTAGGTTGTTGGAATGAAAGACAAGACGTCTTTAAGAGAAGATAGAGAAGAATTTCCAATTTTATATTTCTTTTCTGTTACACCGTTGAAAAATTACATGTGTCTCAATTGAAGTACAAGTTGTTAATTCCCCTTTATTTGCGTCTTTTCATAAAGCGACCTTATCTTCCCCCGGTAACTTAGTTCTTACGGGTATTATGTTACCTTCCCGGGAACTGCATGTGATAACGCATGCATCAGCTTTAGCATTTCTTACATGAAGTGAGAACACAGATAAAGTTACTTTACAATTACATCATAATATATTATACAGAGTTTATTGAAAGTTAAACAATTTAAATTAATAAGGTAATTGTAAAGTAATAAAGAGAGAATACATTAATACATAACATACTGCTGTGTACTGAAAGTACAAAAGAAAATGCAAAATGAATTTATAAAAATGAAAATTAAATTTACTAGCTCAGCGGATAAAAATAAAAGGGCGCAAAAGAACAATTAAACTCAGGGTTAACCTCGCAATTAAAACTTGAATTTAATCATGAAAAGTAAACTGTGGGTGAAACAAAACTGACTTTTTTTAATGACTCCAAAAATTGAAAAGGTTTAATCAAAAATAAAAGAACAGAAATTTTGAATGACGTTAACAATCAGAAATTTTATTATTTAAAAAAAACACTTAATTACAATTATGCAGGAAACAAAACCGTGGACTTAAGGTCCTGGCCGAAATAAAAAACTGCATTGGGCTCTACAATTACAAAAGGACAATGCTAAATCTTTAAACAAACAAAAGAGAAGCTTGTTCAGGAAGATAATTCTTTTTTCACAAAAATCCACGTGGTTTCAAAGATTAACCAAACTAAATTAAACGTGAACAAATCAAGTGAATTAAAAATAGAAAATTTAATTACAAGCACAAAGCTTCTATTCACCCTACCCGAGGTGATTAAAACAAATTACAAAACAGCAAAATATAAAACGGAAAAATTAAACCTTTAAACTAAAAATACCTTCCAGAACAAATATAATAACTGATCTTATATCTAAATTGTGTACACAATATTACAATAACAATTATTATTTAATGAGTTCCTTGATGGATGATATAATTTCAAATTAAACGAACAAATCTTTAAATCAAATGAAATCACAAAATGTGAGCAATAAATAAAAATAAACATGTACTTACACCACACAACTGAACAATTAAAAGAATAAATAAAATCAATTCAATTAACAAAATCTTATGTAAAAATAAAATATTTGAGAAAATTCTCCCGAAACATTGACAAAGATTAATTGAAATGAACAAGAAAAAGAAACTCAATTTACGAAAACCGGGGTCCCAGACCACAGCAATACGTATATACAGATATTTTATTTTTTAAGAATTTTTTGTTATGCTACACAATTTGGGTGTACTAGATGTAAAACAAGTTAGGCGTGATACTGAATATTACAATTTAAAATTACATATGATCAAGAACTTTACATAGTCAACGTAATTTTGAGATGTGAAGTAAATTGTGAAATCTATTGTAAATATTTTACACATTTATTTATTTTTATTCAATTACAAATATGATATATTCACACTATAAAGAGAATCACATACTAAATGCCATATTCCATTACGAAAAAAAAGTAGATGTGATTTGTATAATCACACTAATATTAGTAATGGCCACAAATAACCAACGTGCGTCAGTATAACTTCACAGAAAATTTCTATTAGTACTCCCCAAAGGTGCCTATAAATTTGTTATAGGTAGGAGCACTCTTTAATTCCGCGGGATAAATTCGGCCCCTTATATCTACTGGCCTTTCTAACTCGCCCGGTTCTAATCTAAGTCCCGTTACCGTAATTAAATCCTCAAACAAACAAAAGTTCCTTCAAACGTCAATCTACCCGAAATAACGCACGCCGCGTTTGCCGAAATAGATGTGTACGCTGCTTTTACGGCCACAACCGTTAACAATCTTTGTGCCCCGATAATTTTTTTTTGTTATTTATTTAGTATTGCACGTGTGCGCCCATATAGCTCTCTGATACAATATTGTCGGTTCTATAGCGCCCTGTAAATAGTACCTCCCGCTTTACCGTTTAAACCCCACATAACCCTAGTCGATGTTCTAATTTTATTACTCATTTCCCTACATTTCGCGGTAACGCACTGAATATGCGTTTTTTTTTTGCATAAAACACAATTTAAATCCTGTGTCGCAAAGAAACCAAAAGATTAAGATTAATCTATAGGTATATCTATACCTAATTTTGACATTCTACAACCACTAAAATAACGTTAATACAATCATGCCGTTTAGTACGGAGTGCTGGATAGAATAGAAACCTTATTCTATTGTATTTTGTCCATTGACTTACTTTTCTACATGGTTATGTCAACTTTTTCTTTAATTTCCTTTTCGGTGGATGATAAATTTGAACGGAAACATGCTTGCTTTCTTATCTATTTAATTCCCGCTGGAACCTGTTGGAAATTGGAATGCCAGGTTTAGGTAATAATAAAATTTGCTGAGATTCTAATTTAAAATATGACAGGGCAATTAGAAATCCTCAAAATCAAATGTTGTATCTGCAAGATACGAATGCAACAAAAGAAAGTAAGTATTAAGGATGAACCCTCTTTCTACTCTGCGAAACTTTCATAAATCCGGTGCCTTCACTAGAAATGGACCCCGTCGTAACATTCTCATGCTTACTCTCGCGTCGTTCAGTTGGTCTTCCGGGCAAGAGAATCAACGCCAGGATATAAAGCAGACAACGTTCGTGCTGTTATCTGAGCTGGGATAAAAAAATAATTAATGTTATCGTTTATATACCCTATCAGCGTGGATTTGAGCTCCATGACCTTCACCTTCATAGATTGGGTGGTGGATACAAGTAAGTATATAATTTTTAATACATATATTAATCTTTGTTTTTTTTTTTATGGCGGCGGGATTTTATAATTGGGAATATAGAAGTAGCTATAAGTGCCTAACATTTTTGTATCGTCTCAATATCAAGGTTTAACATAAAAAAAAGGCATTATGCAAATTATATTTTACAAAAAAAAAAAAATGCTAACTATATCTAATATATTCAAATATTAAACATGCGTCAACCATTCCGGTTTTACTGATTCGATTACTTTTATATTCAATAACTGATTTGTATCTCATGTCATTCACAAAACGAAAATTTTGCAAATCATATTTTACAGCACAAGTAAGATGTTGAATCAAGAAGATATTTCTTAGAAATTTTGGTATATGTATTTGGATAATTCCTTTTTCTTAGATTTATTATTGTATTTGGTGAGTGACTGCTTTTACTTTTATTGGTTTTTTAATTTCATTTTTTTCTGAATTATCGTACTTGATTTCTTGTTTTTTTTCTTGTTTTCTTTTTGATAATACAGATGATTATTTATAACAATTCATGAATTATACAGCGTATTCATAAAGCAATGCCAAATATTCCTAACATTTTTATTACTTGATTTTGTGAAAATGCAAAATGAACACGTCAAGTTTATTTTTATACTTGGTGTGAAATAAAATTTATTCGTTGTCTTTTTCACAGCTATGACGTCACCAAGTGTTTTTTATAAATCGTAACCTTATTTTTTCCAATAAAAATAAATTGTCTGCTATTTTCAAAATGTGACCATATTATGCATCATTTTCTTATATTTTGAACAAAACCATTTTTTTTCTATTTCGCATACACAATAACATTTTGCGTACTTAGTTGTTTTGCCGATAAACAGTGTCACAAAGTCCCAAAGATATTAAAGTCTTTTCTCACTGCTTCGTAAGTATATAATTCTCTCGGTGAAGTGACATTTTTATTAGTTTAACATTTTCTATTTCATACTGTGTCCGATATTATTTTTGTGTTGTGCCACACTAGATAATTAGCATGTGATATGTTTTCCCTTAAATCTATTACCGAGATTTCATCGGTCATTTCGTATATCCGATATGTAATCAGCGCATCCATTAGAGAATACAAAATAATCATACAATATTATTACACGCAAAAATCATCCTAGTTCAAGTTTTGCAATATTTGTACCTTATAAAGATGGCAATTACTGTATATATTTTTTTAAAGTGTTGCTGCTGAAGAATGATTAATATTTAGGTCGATTTATTGAAATGTGTGGATTTTCTTGAGGTTTAACATACACTCTTTTAATACAAAAAAGGCCATTCTGGATACGTCGTAATTATAATTATTGTATTAATTCAAGATAAAATTAACTTTTATTTTTACATTATGTTTCAGATATTAGATTAAAAAAAATATTTTTAAAAGCCACGAATTTACTTTTTCAGTAGACAACCGAAATTATAACCACAATTTATTTTCGTTTTTACATAAATATCCTAAAGTGCCAAAAAACGCAACTGGTTAAGTAAATCCTGATAATATTTCTCATGCATATAATACTTCTCTAACAGCCACAAATATACCAAAGATTTTTTAAATATATTTGATAAATATTTTTCGTGAGAGCTTTTTGAATAATTTTTTCATATTTTACCTGAATATAGATAAAACAGAATTGAAATATTTACTCCATATTTTAAATCAATGTAAGTTCGATATTTTTTAAAATATTATTTATATGAAAATCGAGATATTTTATGCAATTACATTTAAAAATGTGAATTATCTAAAATTTTGTTTCAATGCAAATTTGATTGAAGAAAATGGCAAAAAAGAAACAGTTTTATTGTTTTTAATAGGATAGATGTAAAAAAAAAATGGGAGTTAATTTTCTTTACATTGGTGATATCTAATAAATTATTGGATTGGTAGTACTGTTTGGCCCTCAAATACGTCACACCTAGATGCGCAAGAGCATACCTTATTTTCTTGTATCATGAATAGACTCATTCGACGATACCAGCGCTCAAAAACGGATATGACGACATGTGTACTTCTCATTTTGGGCTCACTCTACATTTTTGAACACTTTGAAAGCAATGGCACTACAAAATAATTCCAAAACTGTCAAAAGTGACATTTCTACTTATTGTATGCTAATGTTGCCAAAAATATTTTTTTGTGAGCTGTGACATTTACTTTGCTATTTTTGTGCTTTATAACTTAAAACTTTTAATTTTATTATTAGCAAATACTCTTTTCTATTGTAAAAATTATCTTTTACAATAATTAAAATCATATTGCATAGTTCTGAATGACCAAAAATCTAATACAAAGCTTTCATATTTTAAGGGCCACAAATCGTATAAAAAAAACATTTATTCGTATCTTATTTACATTTCCAGAGCCAGTGAACGTTGCTTTATCACCTCTCAGGAGTTGGTCCGCTGCTTTTGAATCAGCCTGTATAAAAATAGATTATTTTTCTGTTACGTAGATGTAATGTTCTATGACAATATTTTATCAAGGTGTTATGGTCTTGTGATTTAATTTTTAAGCGGTGATTAAACATATTAAAGTAAGGTCATTAACGTAAAAATATCTTAACAAAAGTTGCATAGTAAGAGATTATAATATTAATGATAACAAAAAAAAATGTAGTTTTTATTTTTAAGTCGTGATTAAGCTTATTAATTAAACATTTTTTTAATGTTTTTCATGAACTTCACTTTATATTTTAGTATATTGTTCAAAGTTATCGCCGCGTTGTTGAACACAAAATCTCACTCGATGTATCCATATAATTTACAAGGCCTTGGACTTGATGTCGAATTGTCACTGCAGCTACATCAACGCTAACACGGAGATCATCTAAATCAATTATTTCGTTGGTGTATACCATAGTCTACTCATAAGGCCACATAAGTAGAAATTAAAGGCATATTTTTTGGCCAAAACTTGTAGAGTTAACTGGAATATAAAAAATTTAATGTTCGAAGTATTTTAGATGGCTTTAGTAAGTATTTTAATCGTTTCTGCAACCTAGTTGAAGTGATGTACTACAGTTTATTATTTAATTAGACAACTCGCATAATTAAAGATGTTTCATTAGCTATGCTCGCAGAGGAATCACATACTAGTCAGACGCAATTCGATTGGCTCAAAGAAATCCGAAACAGTTTTTTTGACTGATTTCACAACATATGACTGGCTCTGACTAGTTTGTGATTCTTCTGCGAACACATCAGCTATAATATCTTATGATTCAGTTAATTCCGAAGCATCCCTCCTCTTAGATCGATCTGACATGACTTGAAATGCCAATCTTAGCGGTCTACAATAACCGGAAAGCGTAGATAGGGTAAAAGCATCTGACTTTTTTATTGTTTTTTTTTCCGGGATTTTGAATATTATAATAAATCTCCTTGTAACCACGCCATATTTTTTCATTTTAGAAGGCTCCATTAGTCTATAAACAGCTTGCCAGCGATCTGAGACACTAATACAAAACCGTGGCGGCGCGCTCTTTCACGTACTGTGGACTCACAAATATCAGACACATTTGTCACACACTGTTGAAAATATTACGGTGTTGGCGTTAATTTTGCGCTAGTCAAATATTTTAGTGTTGATTTTTCCTAACTTTGCCAGACGAGTTGACTACGCGTATTCAATAGAACAGAAATTACTAAAATTTCGTGTGAATTCTTTGTTCAGATATGAGGATTGACTATTTTTCTAGACATTCAGAAGCGTCAACCAATCAGAATTTTTCCCTCGGATAGAAATATAAAAACCCCACCTATTCTAATACAGTATTGCATTATACGCACCACCTGCATTGCACGTGTATCTGTTTTCGTGTTTGATTCTCCGTATTAACATATCCAAACAAACCACTAAATGTGACTGACTTACAAAGTGTAACCTCGTGTTATTAAACGTTAATTCCAGTGGGCATAAAAAAATTTCAACATCTTAAAGATGTATTGGGAACATCTATTTACGCAATTGGTTTAGACTTGAATCAAATAGCATAAACATTCACTTAATTTTATAATGGTTCTCAAAAAATCATTTTAAAATTGGTACGTTTAGTTGAAACCAAAACTTGTGAATGAGTGGTTTTGCATATTTATAATTGAGAAAACGTCTTAAAGAGAGAATATTATAGCACTAAGGAATAGGAGTTGCGTATTAAAAAGACATTGTGTTTAGAAAATGGTGTTAAAACACCCAATAGATCGCATTCATTTAGTTAAACAGCTAGTAAATTTGTCTAGTCTAGATCAAATAAAATGTGACTAGAAGTATTTTATAATTCCACGTGTTAGTTGGACAAAATAACCCCTTAGCAATAGACAATACTTGACTATCTTTGCTCGTCAAATTTAAACTTCTATAATTCTCGACCAAATAACACGAAAAGAGTGTGGACCTCTCCTGACTATTAAATTAGTCAAAAAAGTGTTAAAATTTTCAACAGTGCAGTATATAACTGGCTCTGACTAGTTTGTGATTCCTCTGCCAACACATCAGCTAATATCTTGTGATTGAGTTAATTCCGAAGCATCCCTCCTCTTAAATCGATCTAATTTTACTCGAACTGCCAATCTTAGCGGTCCACAATAACCGGAAAACGTAGATAGGGTAGTAACATCTGACTTTTTTGTTGATTTTTTTCGGGATTTTGAATATTATATTAAGTCTCCTTCTAACCACGCCATATTTTTTTCATTTTAGAAGGCTTGATTAGTCTATAAACAGCTTGCCAGCGATCTGAGACACTTATACAAAACCGAGATGGCGCGCTCTTTCACGTATTGTGGACTCACAAATATCGGACACCTTCGTACTCATCGCAGATACTATATGTGAGAGTGGATCTCTTCAGTTTTAAAACTTTTTTCATGAGTTACAAATCACACTTAAGAACAGGTCTTCTTCACGTTTGAAACGATCCATACCTTGAAAGAAGATAAATTATTTTGGAAAATGCTTGAAGTATACAGAAAAATGTGTGGCTAATTAATGTTGAATAATAGTAGTATAACAAGAAACAAAAACTTTTATGCGCACATACAAACTTCTTTTAGAAAGCGTAACTAAAGTTTATTTGTATTATATTTGTATTATATATTTTCTTTCGCGCAAGCTATGGCTTTTGACTAATAAACAATAAAATTTATATTACTTTGATGTATAATAAATGCCTGCAGAATTAATACATATATAATTTTATTTAAAAATTTATTACCGACTACAGCACAGTTATGAAATTTAGCGTTAAAAGCCTTTTTTTTAAGTTGTAATCACTTAAAAATAAAAACTTTTTTTTTACATTAATATCTCTGTTATTATGCAACTTTTGTTGTTATTTCTACATACTAAAAAATGTAGTTAATTTTTCTTGGTAAAAATCACTTTTTTTTGGATAATTTTCCACACTGAATGGAGGGAAGATGTACAGAAACTTAAGGATGATGTCGAAATGTTAGAAATTTTCAGATAATAATACAAGTATTTCACGTGAATATTATAGGAAATTTCTGTTTCTTAGGAAAAAATCTCTAACATTATAATATTACCAAGAAAAATATTAATATCTTAGAAACTTAAAATTTCTTACAATTTGGAAAATTACAGTCATAAAAGATATAGTAATTTTCAAGTGATAAGGAAATAAGCAAGGCGCGCATGCGTTAACTTAGAATGTTCTGGTTCAAGTCAGAGGTAGGCAGAAATGACATGGTGTCTAGCCACTCATGGTTCTGTTTCCTTGTTATTTTAGAATTATTATACTAATTATTACTAGGTGGTATTAATTCATATTAGAAAATCTGTTACTCTTTTAATGCTTTTAAAGTCTGTTACGCACTCTGCTACAATTCGATCATGGAATATCCGAAACAACTTACATGCACGTTGGAATTATTTTAGGATTATCTGTTAAAAACTCACCCACATATTAAAAAAATTAAGGTAATTTTTCTTGTTAAAAAAATCACTTTTTTTTAGATAATTTTCCTCATTCAATGGGAGTAAAAGTATAAAATTTTTATGTGAACTTCAATAGAAAAATATTAATATTATTAACATCTCTCAGGAAAAAAACTTAATATTTCTTACAATTTGAATAAATTACAGGTAAAAATAATATCTTTTGTTCAAATAAATTCCCTTACCTGCAAAAAATATTTTTGTTATTATTTTTTCCTTTCTTTGGCTATTCCAGTTTTTTTTTATTTAATTATACAAATGTCTTAACGTTTCAGAATTATATTTATCCCTTTTTCATATTTTATCCTACAAATCAAAACATTAAAACTTAAAAATTTAACAATTTACGTATTTGAATCTAAAGTAGTAATTATAAGGACAAGTATGTTTACAAATTTACATTTAGTTATTTTCATTTTTCCACCTTTGCAGTGTTGTCAATGGAATTTCTTAAAAAATTTGAAAAAAAAAAGATTGACACAAAATGAAAATAAAACTAAAACCAACCCACAAAATAAGGGCAAAAATGAAAAAGAGAACAAAAAATATATTTCCATACTATACACAGAACAACAAAAATTCCTGAAACAATACAAAATCAATATTCCTCATAAACCAAATTACGCAAATAAAAAGTGGTTCACAAAAACTAAAGAACCAATAGATTTTAATAAACAAACACGTACAATTTACAAAATCAACTGTCAAAACTGTGAAGGGGTGTACATTGGACAATCACAACAATACATAGAAAAGAGAATTTACTCTTACAAATACAGCCTTAATACACAAAATGTAAACTCTACTGCTCTGGCAAAACATGCACTAAATAACAACCATAAGTTTAATTTTAATAAAACGGAAATTTTAGATATAGAAAATAATTATTATAAAAGATTGTTCAAAGAAATGTGGCATATTAAAAGTAATAAAAATTCAATTAACGATAAAAACGATATAAATAACCTAAGTCACATCTATAATAATTTGATTGTAGTATATTCTAATGGAAAAACGAATTGAGTCGTCATGCACCTTATCGTATGATAAACTGTAAAGGCGAAAATTGCATAAATTTTTAAATAAAAAACGGCCTGTTTTCTTTACGAATACCTGTTGTTGAAAACAAAATTGAACGGCCTCGCATTTTAGTATATGTTTGTTTGTCGATTTGTAAACGTAATAACGTGTCTTTTACAATTTTAAATATTCTAAATGTAATGAAAAAAATCCGTTGACAACACCGCAAAGGTGGAAAAATGAAAATAACTAAATGTAAGTTTATAAACATATATTTATGTCCTTATAATTACTACTTTAGATTCAAATACGTAAATTGTTAAATTTTAAGTTTTAATGTTTTGATTTGTAGGATAAAATATGAAAATGGAATAAATATAATTCCGAAACGTTAAGAACATTTGTATAATTAAATAAAAAAAAAACCGGAATACCCAAAGAAAGGAAAAAATAATAATAAATCAACACCGGTTAAATAGTTTTGAAGAAATTTAAAAATATTTTTGGGTATATGATATCAAGTATTTACGATTTTCTTAAAGAAACTATTTATTTTATACGAAATTGGTGCAGTTACAGACAAAGTAGTAGTAGATTTACGTCAACATTTTATTACAAAAGTGTACATCATCACGTCATGATGTTCTAAACATAAAGTTTTCTGGCCTATAGTAGCAAATACGTTAAACATATTCTACAAGTACAGAAATTGACGTGAAGATGGCGGTTCACCTATTTCACTACACTAACTTTCCATACCCGATATAAGTTTTCTACATGGCAAACATAGTTATCAAATATTTATCTATTACTTTCCAGATAAATATTTCTTAGGAACTGTTATCACAACAGTTGCCCAATTGCATACGGTGGCCCTTAATTTTTGAGAATTAACTGCCAATGTGGAAAGGTTGCCTTTCCACATTGGGTAACTGACGTGCAGTCGGTTTGTGTAAGCATTAGAAATTTTCATATTTTGCTTGTCGTTTACCCCTTAAATTCTAATTAAAAACACTCTATCAGGGCACTTTAATTTCGACGTTTGTTAGGAAAACAATAAAAAATACTGAAGTTGTCTTTGTAATCTATATTTTTAAACAATTAAAACTTCTATGGAAGTTAGCCCAACTTTAGAAATGTTGGTTGTGAGTACTCCAGACTACATAAAAAAATCTGGGAAAAGTTATCCACATTTCCAAATTTTACTATAATATTCCAAGTTACATGAAAATACCTTCAAAAAATTACTTATAGTTAGAAATATTACTTCTAAAAGTAAAGCACCTGTACTGTAAAACTGCCCCAAAATCGTACCGGAATTTTACCAAATTTTTTTTTAACCTATAGCTACGTTTCTTGACGAATTCTTTTTGCTAATTACATTAGAGTTATCTTTTATTTTTTTTTATCTTTTCGAAGCAATGGCTGCAATCAGCTGGATAAAGAAGCAAACAATAGCCGTTGCGGCTTTTCTTCTAGAAGTGGCGATAATGACGTGGTTAACAGCGTACTTCTTCGCCGAAACATTTATATTAACATTCATGCCAGGGTTTATGCGAAAACAGAAGAATCTTCGAGGAAAAGTGGTTGTCCTGACTGGCGGCGCAGGAGGTGTAGGTCAGGAGCTTGCGTTGAGACTTGCAAGAGCTAACGCTAAGGTCGTTTTGTGGGACATCAATGAAGAAGGTAAGGTAACTACATGTGTATGCACATTACTGATGAAGTGATGATAGAAGTATCCTTTCTATTTGAAAGGAGTTACGTTACACTAAAAGATTTTGCGTTTTTTTTTTATATGGCCAACATGATTTGATGTTACCTTAAAAAGGAATATAATTGTAAACCTACACAATTCTACAGAAATAATATATTTTTTTGTTGAAGCAGTTCATTGTTCTAAGTAAAACATATTGATAGTTAATTCAAGTCCTCTTTATTTTGGACTTGAAAACCATACAAATTGTCAGAAAATCGTAAACAGTTTGAATCAACAGGTTTTTCTCTTTTGTTATAACATAACGTATACTTGAAAAGAAAGAAATTTAAATATTTTGTTTAGTATACATACCATGTGATTCAAAATGATTGTCGTAAGAAAAAAACTGTTTTCCGGAAAAAATTATCTATACTTATTACCAATTTAATGAGCGAAGTTAGCTACATACAAATTTCATACATTAAATTTTCTTGACATTTAGCGACATTGGCGTGCGTGTTGTAGTATCTTTCGATTATTTATCTTATATTTTTTTCCAAATCGTTTATATTTACATCTAATATCACCAACAATAGTATTTCTGAATACTGTAAGAAAATAAGGGATTTTATCTGTGGTAATAGCTCAATAAACAGGTAAAAAATCAATATTAACATTAAGTGAAATAGTTTATTACATTTTATAATTTTATAAGCTTTTCATACACTTCAGCGCAATCAGCTGTCAAAAGAAAGTTACATTTCATTCCTATAATGTTCTACGTACAGGAATTATACCATTAGATCACGATAGGCGATTGGAATATTGTCATTGGTTTAATAACAATTTAAGGGTCGATGACTTGCTAAACAAATCATTTTTCTCGGATGAAGCCTGGTTTTATCTAACAGACTATATCAATTTACAAAACTATTGTATCTGGTCTGTAGAAAATCCACACGAATTTCGAGAAACGCAATTGCATCCCGTAAAAGTTGGAGTTTGGTTAGCTATGTCCAGGCAACGAATAATAGGGCCAATTTTCTTCGAGGAAACTGTAACAGCCCAACATTACCAACAGATGTTGGAATTGTTTATTGGGAGTTACAAGAAAATGAGCTTGAGCAGGTTATTTTCAGCACGATAATGCTCCAGCACATACTGCTCGACAAACCTGCCAATATCTTCAAGTTTTTTGCTGACAAGTGCGTTAGAGCACAAAGATGGCCAGCAAGATCGCCTGATCTAACCCCATTAGATTACTTCATGTTCGGCTATCTAAAAAATAAGATCTATAGAAACCGCATGCATACCATAGAAGAACTGAGAGATGCAGTTTTGTCACTTAATAATTATACTAATTGTATGTTATAATTTAAAGTAATAAATAAATTTAGTTAAACACCAGTTAGTACTGAATTATAAAATCATAATTTAGTAAGAGATAATTAATTACATTTCATTTTTACAAGCAGAAACACCAAACCATAGTCGTTTATATAATGCGAGTTCAAATATAGGTTACGTTTTCCTTATTTATGACAGATCCGTTTACATTCTTATGTTCCAACACTGACTTAGTTCAAACCTTCATTACAAACACGCGGCATATACCTACACCCTGTTACAATCTATAGGAGCGGATTTGACAATCATTTTGAATCTCTGTGTACATCTAGAAGAATGGCAATATAATATATATGTGCATATATATTTTGTGTGAACTTAAACGGAATTTATAAAATATAAATCAAAACTAAGGTGCATGCCATTTCAGTGCTGTTACTTTTCATACAAAAGCATTCATTTAGAGAGAAGAGAACATAAGAAAACAGTTTTGAATTGCGTTAAATGATAATAGGGGTTTTAACTAGCTAATTAATTAACTGTTGTAAGCAATGTTAAACTGGAGAAATCTATAACTGTTCATGTTTTAAATTTTATATTTTAATTCTTTTAATACGTTTTTTTTTTTTTTTTTAGAAAAAAACATACATTTTTATTCTACAGTTGGTATTATGACGTGATCTATGACGGTTTACAGAACGTCAGAGATCACGGGGATACGGGGATCGATGTTTGTTCCTGTCTGCCATTATAAATGAAATTTTGTAGGAGTTGTATCTGCTCTGATTTTCGCTTTGGTATTAGATCCTTGACATGGTTTATTGCGGTTTGAGAATGGCGGTTTCTTTAAAAATAATAAATCGGTGGGCAGTGTTGCACCAGATTCAGAATGAAAATATTCCAATTTGCAATTTAATCATATTCATATATGAGTACCTACATTCTAAAATTTTTGGCGGTACATAATAAGCGCGTATATGTTCAAATATCAGCTCAATTAAAATAACATCCACCAAACGTAATCAAAAACCTATTAATGTGATTTCAAAATTTCCAGCATTTTTTTTTAAATAAAATAGATGGCGCTACTAACGCAAATTGTCCAAGTGCTCGCTAGATTTTATCCTGTTTATTAAGCCGCAGTTACATAAAATAGTTTATTTTAATATTTTATTTAATTCGCGATCTTTATTTTCGCTTATAATCTAAAAGACGTTTACATACGTTAAAAATTTGTATTCAAATTTTATTTTATACCACTAGAGAGAGTTATTACTAGAGTTGGGCAAATTTTCCGGCGCGGCAGGTACGTATTCAGAACGTGCGCTCAAATTCATGTACTCCAATAATGAGATGAACCGTAAAGTTGCAAGTCAGTAACACCAGTGCCTGTTTTTCTTATAAAATGTAAATTTTTTTTATTTTATCTAAATAGGTAGTGATATAAAATGCATCGCAAGGTAGCCCGTTTGTTCGCCCGCTTTGTCCGATTTTGTCCCCAAGGAAAATTTGCACAACTCTATTAATATGACTTATGCTTTATAAATACATACCAATTACACTAATACGATTGATCTGCTTTTATTTATATTACATTATGTGACCCCGCAGCGCAATACGTATCTGCTCCGCCGGACAACTGCCCAACTTTAGTTATTACATGTATTTGCAACTTGACCCTGAATTATTCAAAGTCTGGCTCATAACTTGATTTGCTACCTGGCAGACATTCGTTTTGATTTTTATTGCTAATTTATTATTTATATGTTAATGACTCAGCACAAAGATTTACATTATATACATTGTACGAAATATCTAAATCAATTTGCACGTGTTTGGATTCTTTAAAAGGTGAAATTCTGATTCCGAAGAAAATTTCCGAAATTCATTTGAAGATATATATGATAATAAATTCAGGAGAAAAATGATGCAAGATTTATAATATTTTATATTTGTAGTTTGTCTTGATTGTGGCTTGAGGCTTTCAGTTGTGATTTTTTACATTTCAGTCGAATAAACTGAAGTTTTTTTGTTATCAAATCGTGTTTAAACAAACACATTTATATTGAAAACCAAAACATAACCACATACATAACCAAGCTTAATTACTGAAAACGGTGGTTTGAAAACCGCAATTGCATAAAATAATTTTTAATATTTAATTTATTTTTTCTTAGTTTTTAGATCGTCAATATTAAAAACATGAATGAGTACGACGTTTCGCTTTATTGCAAAGCTTTTTCAAGTATATAAATAAGTGTAAAAAGTGTCAATTATAATTAAAATGTTTTTGTTTAATAAATGACAACTTGTTTTGTTTACTATGATTTTGAATATATTATTATATTTTATTTATAGATTGCGTTTTAAAATAGGATGTTTTGATTAAAGCGTATTTTTAAAACGCAATCTTTAAATAAACATAATAAGTATATTCAAAAATCATAGTAAACAAACAATTTTAGTCATTTATTAACAAAAAATTTATTTATAATTTACAATTTTTACATTTATTTATATACTTGAAAAAGCTTTTCAATAAAGCGAAACGTCGTATTCATTCATGTTTTTAATACTGACGGCCTAAAAACCAAGAAAAAAAGAAATTAAATATTATATACATGGTCAAGATTTGAAGCTTTAAAAATAACTTTTAAGTTGTATTTGTCAGGGTGAATTTTTTTGTTAAAACAATAATGTAAATTCACAAGCGGAGACTAACACTACACAAAGTACGGCTAGTTTTAGACCAGTTTTAGACTGACTAGGAACAGATTTACTATACGCAATTCGTTATTTCATAAAGCAAACATTTTCAATTTTAAATTTAGGAACGACTATTTAAAATTTACAGAATTATTCCGTAGGCAACAGTTATGAATCTGTGATATGTAGTAAAATTACAGGGCCTCAAAACTTGTTTTGCGTACTTTGCGCATATTAGATGAGAACGCTTACAATAGTATTGTGCGGGGTTATTTCTTAAATTGTATTTTTCTTTTAACAATATTCTTTTTCGGCCTTTTGTAGTATGGGATTTCAATATTAGATAATTAAAAAAAAAAAAACTTTCTGTATCTTCTTTAACTCTGACCTGAGGATGAGTTACTAGCCCAAAATCGGTAACACACAAAGAGTTTTGTGAGGTTAGGACTTAGTTATTGGTCTGCTTCATTAAACAGTAAAAATGCAGGCAATTTTTCTTGGTAAAAATCACATTTTTTGGATAATTTTCCGCATTTAATAGGGGTAAATGCACAAAATGTTTTACGTGAGTATTAATAGAAAAATGTCTGTTTCTTTGAAAAAATTCTTTAACATTGTAATATTACTGAAAAAAAATATTAATATCTCTCAGGAAATACTTAACATTTCTTACAATTTGGAAAATTAGAAATAAAGATAGTGGGCCGTATTATTTTCCCTTTATTAAGCCTTAAAAACAGTATTTAAAATTTTAACGAATTTTATTAATTTTTTTGTTATTATTTTTCCTTGTCTAATGAGTTAGAAGAATGTTGTTAAAATCTAATAAAGATAGTTCTTTAAAATATTATTTAATTTGACAATTGGCTAAATAATAAATTACTGACAATTAATATGGGAGATATTCAAGATATCTTGAGTGAAATTGAGTTAATTGAAAACAATTAATTGATTGGAAATCTGTGATCACAGTTCTCTTTTTCTTCTTCTATTAACACTAGGCTCTGAATTTTTTATGATCTAGTTACCTATTTAATTTATTTTTTCCACGAACAAACTCCACAAGTATAACTGCTTTGCATCTTCAGAAGAGTTCTTTGCTCTTCCTTTTACTTTTCCTGTAAATGGTTTTATTTCATGTTATTATTATTATTCAGCTTAATATTTAAGTGTCAATTATTAGTTACTGCATAATTAATGTAAATTTCAAGTTTAAATCTAACTAAAATTCAAATTCAACAGCTTAATAGACGTATAAAAAAGTCATTTGTTATTTGCTATGTTGTCGCGTTTAGTTTTTCTAAGTGATTATTTTGTTAAAAATGATTTAAATGAAGAAAATAATAAACCATTATTTAAAATGTTCATTAAGACATTGATTAAACCCGAACAGTTATTTAGCTAAACAAAGGTAAATAATTTTTAAAATAAGAGAAAATAATACCGTCCAATATCTTTATTCCAAATAAATTATTTCTTAACAGCAAAAAAATATTTTGTATATTACCATAATCAAGTACTTACGAATTTATTTATTTTATACAAACTCGGTACAGTTGCAGATAAAGTAGTAGATTTACGCCAAAAATTGTATTACAAAAACCTGTAAATCAATCACCATCATTGATGTTCTAAACATATAATAGCAAAGTTTTCTGGCCCAAATACGTTAAACATATACTAAAAGTTACAGAAATTGCCATGAAGATGGCGGTTCTCCTATTTCACTAACTTTCCATACTTGATATAAGTTTCCTACGTGGCAGACGTAGCCTACTAAATATTTATCTATTACTTGTCATAAATGATTGATTGTATTACGTGATCTTTGATTTTTGCGAAATTAACTGTCAATGTGGAGAGGCAACGGTAATTAATGTGCAGAGCGGTTTTGGGTAAAGCATTGGAAATTTTCATATTTTGTTTGTCTTTTATGCATTATATTCTAATTAATACACTCTACCAGGGCATTTTCATTTCGAACATATTTTCTCTTTGTTAGGAAGAACATCAGAAATACTGAGCTTTTCTTTCTAATTTTACTTTTAAACAAAGCACAACTTCTATGGAAATTATTACTAATTTAGAAATTTTAACATGTGAACATTCCAGAGCTACATGAAAAAATCTTGGGAAGGTTACCCACATTTCGAAATTTTACTATAGATATTCAAGTTACACGAAAAAATCTTTTAGTTAGGCACAAATTGCCCAGAATCGTACAGGAATTATACCAACAATTTTTTAGTGTGGGACCTTCCAATTAAGAATAATCACATGGCTCTTTGCATCGTAATCATATTGTTACTGCATTTTAGTGGCATCTTAGTTTCTGTGCAATTACGTGCTTTTTTTATCTTAAATTATCGGAGATTGCATAATGAGAAGAAAGAAAATTGACCCGAATTGCAGTTTAAGTAGTAAGCTTCCTAGTTACGTTAGGTAATATGACAATCTCCTTGCCAGTGTTTTTGTTTATGATTTGCTTGGAGTGGTTTCCAACATATATTACGTAAAAACTATGCAACTGAACGTTGCATGAATGTATGCTACATACATATTAAGTATTCATTGACTATTCCTTTTTTTATATAATTTCTAACTAAGAATAAATTCATAATTTGGTTATAATAAGCGTTTAAGAGCTGTTTGGACAGAGATTAATTTTCTAAACTTACCCACCTACTGTAGATCTAAATTAACTAATCACAATCGGCCATCAAATATTTAAATTGGGCAACCAATAAGTGCACGTTTATATTAATAATCAAACTTGCTTGACTGAATCCCTAATAAAACGAACATAATTTTCCTCGAAAGTAAAATACAGTGCTTAATATTCATTTCTAAGTGAAGCAAATTCCGAAATAGTGTTGTACAATTAAAGAAGAGTACATATGTAGGTATAGGGAAAGCTGATTTATTTACGTCCTACATTCTTTATGCAGCGCGGGCGCGCTTGCACATGAAAAGTAACACACTTATTGCATCTCGCGCGAAAATCAAACAGATGTATAACCCAACTCTAGTCGACTTTCGCTCTCTCGTGAATTTTTTGAACTTTGTAAAATTTCTTTGATGAACTTTCTCCCGCTTCGCAGATTGGAACGATGTTATCTGTTTTTTTGTTGTTATGATTAACTTATACCAACTCTCGATTTCGTATCTCATTAACGGCACTTATAATATACATGGTGATACATTTAAATTTCCAATTAATAATTTTCTGTAGTTTCGTATAGTTAATGTTATATACAGGGTTGTATTCTAATATATGCGACAAACTTTAAGAGCTAATTCCCATGAGGTATTTTGATCATAAAAGTTCATATGAGTATATTCTATATGTCCAAAACGGTTTGGTTTTAAAAGTTATTAAATGTTAATAATATAATTATGAATTATGACTAAACGATATAATATACAGTTGGGTTCTTCAAAAATATTGTGTTGAGAGGGATTGTTTATTTGTCATTCAATATTTGTCAATAGTCGTCATAGTATTCATCAGTTTATTGCAGTTTCTCTTTCTAATGAATTACACGAATGCTGAGATGTGTGACATGCATTTCGTTTACAGGTCTTGCCAATGGAAAATCGCGTGCTGCTAGACGTCTTTATGAAGACGATACCGAACCGTATATCCGATATCCAATATTGCCCGTCAACACGTCTTAGTAAACGAGAAATTAAAAAACGGACGACTGATAACGGGCAACATTACAGTAGAATAACAGTTGAGAAATGTACAAATGAAATAGAGAACATCCTACAAGCACAGAAAATTGCGTTTGATTAAAATTAGTCAGCGCACAGTTTGGAGAATATAAAAGACAGTTGTATTCATATCACATTCACGGGTCAGACATTTGCGGCAGATTTCCGCAAGGTGGCTTTTGTCAATGATGCAACACAAAATGCACAAAATCTGATATTTGGTATATTCTTCACCGAGAGGTATTTCTCTAGAACGGATTATAATTTCATAAATCACATATGGGCGAGAAAATCGCAGACTAGTGATGCCGTCATCAACATCATTTCTGTCAATGTGGGCCAGAATTGTTGGAGATACTTGATGGTCACATTTTTTACGATGAGGTAATGCAGGTATACGCAATTTTTTGAAGAGGACTACCTATGTGGAAAAGTCGTTGAATTAAGATTCAATATACTTTGCTGAGGTGCTCCAGCGAATTTTGTATAGTTGCTAGCGAGTTTTAGACAAGATCCAGATCGTGGATAGGAGGGGAGGTCACAACGTGCCTCTCGGCTCCAGATTAATTTTTGGGACTTTTTTCTATGCGGTCAATTAATCACACCATTGAAATTCGAGAATGAGAATGTATATGCAGTCTCAGCAATTCGAAATACCCTGGTATTTTAGAAGGAATCGCCAGATGACGGAGGTAGAAGCTAGTATTGACATGGGGCGGTTCTTCAAACAAGTTAGAAAGCTAATTTTGTTTTACTAATCATTTTGTTAATTTATATAAAAATAATTTGTATCACTATTAAACATTACATTTAAAATAGCGATTTTGGATATGTTCTTATGAACCTTATGTCAAAATAACAGGAATCGCGTTAAAGTTTGCGCATATATTGAGAACAATCTGATATTTTACGTATAGGCAATCCCATAGTTATTTTTATTTATGCTTTGAACATATAAAAATTAAATTATATATGATTCAACTTTGATACAGTGTGTAATATTTAATAGAAAAATCTAACTCTGTACCTGTAACCTGCAGTAGAAAATATTACTGCGGAGTAACAGAGTAAGATTTGATTTTTACAGAGTCATAAGATTAATGAGTCAATTTTTGAGTATTGACTTTAAATTCAGTTACTACGACTTCACAAACAGGGAATTCT